>JASANE010023806.1:0-15769 GCA_030248225.1 Trileptium ribeirensis | reverse complement strand
ATTACTGACTCATTACATATTGCTCGCGCAGTCTTTTTATTAAACTTTGGAGCCATTACTGTACTGCAATTTGCCGTTATCATGGTGTTGCGAGTTATCATAGTGCAAAACTTAGAGTTATAATGGTACTGCAACGTCTGATGTACACTGGAGTTGTAGAGAATGTTTTATTCTATATTGCGTTACACGCCTAATAATCTTGTTCCTGGAAGCAACCGCGGGTCTCATTTCCAGCTCAACGCTACTCTCGTTTCTGGGTAGGTGTAACGGGCACCGGTACCACCTACTTCGGGCTCTTTTGGACAAGGTTTTGGCCGGATCACTGTTATTTCACCTTCTCCCATCGCGCCGTGTCCCACGGAGGGTTTGGCCTTTTTTCTTGGCAATCGGTGGGCAGCATTTCGTGCCTCCTGCGGGACACTTAGTGCGGTATGGTTTGCGCTCGTGATGGCGTCGAGTCTCTATTGAACATGGCATTTGTAACCTTGATTCTCGTTTGTTTCATTTTGTGTTTTGCTTACTATAACCGAGTATATGTTCTGTTAAAACGTATCGCCGGTGTTACGGTCCGTGCTTTGGGTGTTTAGTTTCATTAGAATTACCTATAGCCATGCCTCGGCTTCTTTAGAGTGTCGGTATCTAAAATTCATTTGACCAGAAATTTTCAGCTTATATAGGAAGCATCCAATTTATGCAAACAATTTAATTTATATCAGGATGGCGTCAAAGTTTTTTTTCTTTTGCTGTTCCTGGCCTCTGCCGTCTGGGTTCCCGGTTTCCATTTTAGATCAGAGTGGGCCGTATTATGTGTTGCTATCAATATGTTTGGTGCGTAATTATGTTACAGCGAGAAGTATTGTTGTTGACAGGGCTCGTGTTTATTTTGCAGTAATTTTCAAGATTAGGTTGTAAAAGCGGTATCGACAAAATCGTTATAATCAACAGACTCAAGTAGAGGTTTGGGTACTATTTTCGATACCAGTGTTTCTGCCTTGTGTTTAGCTAATTTAGGGACACGGTCTTTCGCTCACAAATTAATGGTTCTGGTTGCTCCGTATTTCCCAATTAAAAAACAAACTCGTTTCACTAACATAAATTATCGTCTGGCCCTCGCGCTTAGGGTGATGAAAATTAATACGCTTCCCGCTTCCGGGACGATCCCTAGCACCTTCAAGCGTGCGAAAAGTTCGATTGATTGCTCGCGCTTAGATTTTTTTGTTCTATGTAAAGCTCTAGGAGTTTGAATCCAGCCGTTTGGCTCTTGTATTCTTAGGCATCAGCAAAAATTACTACGGTTTCCTTAAGCTCTCATAGCGTGCGTTTCTTTTTGTCGGAGCATCAACCGCGTGTTGCTATGTAACCTTACACCCAGTAGTACTCGTTTCTTTTTTATTTTTTGTCTGGCCGATCTCTAGCACTGAAACAGAAGGATCCTATTATTTAAAATTGTACACATGGAAATTTTGGCGACCTTCGAGCCGTCCTGTTTAAATGATTTGATCTTTCCTCGTCCAAGTTCTTGCTTCGAGCAGGGCCTAATTCTTGCCCCTTTTTGAATATATGCGCTTATAGCAGATTTTCTGTTTCGCATCCTGTTGATCATCGCCACTGTGGCAAACAAAAAACACGTCTTCAAAATTTCTCAGTTTATGTACGATCTGTCAATTGGGCTTTCAAAATTTTTATGTGGCACCGTAGGCCACCAGCGCCCCTGGGGTAACACCATACAGGGTGCCCCACATTTGAACTGATCGGATCATCGGAATTCATGCAAATCAAATGGATTTGTATCATATTTTGCTGTATATGTATATTTCGATAGCTTGTATAATGAGTTCCGTTCTAGGCATGTTTAGTGTGTAATAGTATCATGTAAACATATATCCTTTGTATATATAGCTTGATGCAACATTATGAGTAAAAAAGGTTTTTAGCCGATCGCCTCTCCATTTTCTATCGGAGATAAGGTCATTGTTTTTATTTCTTAAAGTTCCGGTACATGACCACTCGTGGTGGCGATAAGTTGGCTTAACGTAGATTAGTTGCGCCTTAATTACGATTTAAAGCATCATTCCGACCGAAGGACTTTTGCCAGTCGCAAAGTAATTTTAGACTGTTATCTGTGCGTAGCCTCTTGCTAAACCTCATTCGTTTCAGCTCCTAAACATAAAAATAGAATTTATCGGCATTTTTCAAACTCCATTAAACAAGACCTCAACGGCATCTGTCGGTAGGTTTGCGCTATTCGAAACTTAGGGAAGGGACAACCGGGGCTTTAGGCTAGTGCATAGTTTTGTTCTAGATGGGGTATTTTGATAATCATAATTGGTTCCACTTTTATCGTTCCACACTGAGATTTTTGGTGGTAGTTTTATTTTTTGTAGCGCGTTTCACAATTCACTTCCAGGGGGCATACGAAAACTACCCATTTCGGCCTACTGGGTTTCGAACAGGACAGTCGTGTCCAGCGTGGGACTTCATTATACGACTAGACACGAATGCAAGTTAGCTGGCCCTATGAACACTAGGGCTAGAGGTAGGCGGTTCCCTTTTCCGCAGGAATGGGAGTAGGCGAATAAGTCTGCGTCACCTCCGATACAATTGTTAATTATTGCTAGATGATATATTTCAGCTTTTATTCTTTCAAAAATACATGTGTATCGGCATTTACAAAGGTTGTAGCCTGTAGCTGCGGATTGTTTGACAGAAAACAGCTTGTACAAATTATACCTTAGCTGGCCCTATGAACACTAGGGCTAGAGGTAGGCGGTTCCCTTTTCCGCAGGAATGGGAGTAGGCGAATAAGTCTGCGTCACCTCCGATACAATTGTTAATTATTGCTAGATGATATATTTCAGCTTTTATTCTTTCAAAAATACATGTGTATCGGCATTTACCAAGGTTGTAGCCTGTAGCTGCGGATTGTTTGACAGAAAACAGCTTGTACAAATTATACCTTTGATATTTGAAGTTCATCGTGCTAAAGTAGGTATACAAAGATGCAAGGCAAAGCGCGTTCTGATTTTACATTTGGCTGTAAAATTATTCTAATTGACAACAGAAATCGTAAAATTAAAAATGAATAATAAGTTTGTGGGACAAAATCTCGTCACAATATAGTAAGCGAGAAATGTGCTTCAAACTGCATAGTTTCTAACGAGGGTAAGCCTTGTTTTCTTGGACGCATTCAAAAATTGTTTTCTTACTCCAAACAGATTGATTTTAAAAATTCAGCAATTTAGTTAGCTCCCATTTCTTTGTTATATAGAAAACTTTGATAGTATTTTGTCAAGTTGATACCGTGCAGGCGCAACAAGGGATGTGCCACCCCAAAGCCCCTGGGTATAGGCCCCTCATTTTCGAAACCAGGCATACTGTTCATAAGACCAATGAAGCAACAACAAACCTAGTCTCTTGATAGATTATACTAACTTGAAATTCTTGAAAGTTATTGAAACCGCCTTTGTATGCACCCGTTTCGTTCAGTGAATGTTAATAATATCTGCGTAATCCAGTCTGCGCACCACAGCGTTGTCAAAGGAAATGGTCGCAAGTGCAGATAATTGCTCGTCACCCATCGTAGATCGCAGATTCGACTTAATCAATTTCAGCTTAGAAAAGCTCCGCTCGGCGGAAGCAACTGCCACCGACACCATAACCATCACGCAGATAGCGATGGCGAGATTAGGACAGATTTAGACCAGGCGCTGCTTATAAAGGTAGTGTAGAATTTCCAGCCCGGTGCCCGACCCTACACCGACAAGCTTGTCAGTCAAACTGGCGGCGAATCTGTTTATTTTTTGATGGAGTTCGGTTCAGTATTTTCATGATGGTGACCTTGTTACTGTGAAATCCTAACGATACAAGTATTCATGCGGGTTTTAATAGATTTTCCTTGCCAAGGTGGTAGCCCCGCATTTGGGCGGTATGGCGGATGGCTGCTCCGGGTGTGAGTTGATACGAATTATTAAGGCATAATGCACCAAGTTCAAGAAAATAATTTTGATCAAAATACTGCACAAATCGAGTTGAAGCTCAGATTTTGTAGAAAACTTTGTTTTCAGAAATCGAACTAGCGCTGGTCACCGAAGGAAAATTATGTACTTTTAAAGAGCACGAGAAACATTGAAAGATTGTCTATTTTTGGTATAAACATGTAATTCTTTTCTAGGCAGCACGTGCTCTTTATATATCAATAATGTTTAAGTAGCAGCTATGAAAACGAATAGTAAGCCCGCATTTACTGAAAATGAATATTTTTTATATAAATTTAGCCAAAACACTGCAATATTTATATATATAAGAATGTCAAAAACTATGTCTATAAAAACCAAAACTGAATTTAAACTAACTAGCTGTAGGTAAAATAAAACTATGCTTTGATGTCGTCGGTTCGGCAGCGATCATAAGATTTTCAAACATAGATATGTTCGGCTTGACAAAGACAGCATTACCTAAAGTATACTCATTTTATAATACAAGGGCTGATATAAGGTGTGGAGTGGCCGGGCGGTTCCCACTTTTGGGCGGACTTAAATTTTTTGGGTGTCCAGGAAGTAGTCTTTCGGTGTATCTTCCGCCCTAAGAGGTATGAAACCATATTTCTAGTTTATGGTAGACACTAAAATTTCATCCTTCAGACATCAAATATAATCAAAATTGCCTATTTTTTGGTTAACAATTGATCTGACTTAGCGGCCCGTTCCACTTTTCCGCGAGCTGTATTCAACACTATAGTCAAGCGGACATATTTCATATAGATGCATCCATATTTGTACCTAAATAAGCCCTCAGTTGACGAGGGTTGGCATCAGGCATATATATCGTGGCGGTATAAACAACCTCCTTGTGACATGCTCCAAATATTGAATTTATGAATTGGTCCGATCGAAAAAGCGGCCAATGTCAACTTTAGGGGCCGTACATTATAAAGTTAGAAAAACGAACAGCTTAGAGCGGGGGTTCGGGGGGCAGTAGCCCCCCGACTTGGGCTTAGGTTTAGTACATGGCACATATAGAAACTTTAGCTTAAGCTAAGACTAAGGCTTAGGCTTAGTATATCGAGAACGGCATGGCATGCATTATCCTTCAGCCCCTAAAGTTGACATGGGCCGAAAAAGCTAACCAATCCTGAAAAACAATGAAATCTAAATAGAACAGAAAATATCCAAAAAATGCTAATATAAACGGCGATCGGTTAGTTGCTGCTATTTTTAAGCTGTGGCATTATTTTTTTTACGTCACTGTGCATAGCATAGTAGATATGTATGTTATAACCGTTACTCAGCAGTAGCCAATCAAGGCTCATACTCATACGAATATAAGGAAAAAATTTAAATATTCCTGGACGAAGATTCAAAATTAAGTTATTTTCCATATGATTTTATTTAAATTAATTTAAAATTTGATTTTAAATTTATTTAAAAATTTATTTTTTTACGTCACTGTGCATAGCATAGTAGATATGTATCTTATAACAGTTACTCAGCAGTAGCAAATAAATGCTCATACTTATACGAATATAAGGGAAAAAATTTAAATATTCCTGAACGAAGACTCAAAATACAGTTATTTTCCATATGATTTTATTTAAAATTCATAGTTTATACCTAAATCTGGTGCGCTAAGAGTTTAGACGATAATAGTTTGGCTGTTGAAATTATGGTTTTTCTAATATTACATCCGCCAATATTCATAAAGTATTTACACCTTAAACAATGGCGTGGTTTAATATTGTTGATTTGGCCCATGTTACCTTTAGAAGCCGGACGTTATAGCGTTAGAAAAAACAGCTTAGAGCCGGAGGTTCGCGGCGGCAGCCCACGACTTAGGCTTAGGCTTAGTACATGGCGCATATAGGACTTTAGCTTAAGCTAAGGCAAAGCTGAGGCTTAGTATATCGAGAACGGCATAGCATGCATTTCACTTCCGCCAGTAAAGGTTACATTGGCCGTTGGTTTAAGCAACTATAAATTATTGCTTAGTTGTGTTGCGTGCTTTAGTTGTTTTGAGTAAACTAGAAACTTTTGCAGCAGTCTATAATTTTTCAGGTGTTGAACACACTATAAGAACGAATGAAATAGAACATAAACTGTGATCCAAACGTTATTTTAGGAAGTGTATCCGTTTTGCGGACTGTAACTGAAAAATATTATTAGATCAGAAGTTTGAGTTAGTGTCATTTCCTAGGTTGTGCGGAATGCAACTGCCCTTATTTTATGGCGGTGACAATTTATTTGTGATTCAGAAATTTGCTACGTTTCAAACATTTTGACAATCCCACACCAAGCTCATAGGATCCATAATGTAATTCAGAACAACTTTGACAAAACGTAGCTGCCTACTGTTTGTTCCTCTTCGTTGTGTTTCCGATGAAAGGATCCATAATGTAATTCAAAACAACCTTGACAAAACGTAGCTGCCTACTGTTCCTCTTCCTTGTGTTTCCGATGAAAGGATCTATAATGTAATTCAGAACAACTTTGACAAAACGTAGCTGCCTACTGTTCCTCTTCGTTGTGTTTCCGATGAAAGGATCCATAATGTAATTCAAAACTTTGACAAAACGTAGCTGCGTACTGTTCCTCTTCGTTGTGTTTTCGATGAAAGGATCCATAATGTAATTCAGAACAACTTTGACAAAACGTAGCTGCCTACTGTTCCTCTTCGTTGTGTTTCCGATGAAAGGATCCATAATGTAATTCAGAACAACTTTGACAAAACGTAGCTGCCTACTGTTCCTCTTCGTTGTGTTTCCGATGAAAGGATCTATAATGTAATTCAAAACAACTTTGACAAAAGGTAGCTGCCTACTGCTCCTCTTCGTTGTGTTTCCGATGAAAGGATCCATAATGTGATTCAAAACAACTTTGACAAAACGTAGCTGCCTACTGTTCCTCTTCGTTGTGTTTCCGATGAAAGGATCCATAATGTAATTCAAAACAACCTTGACAAAACGTAGCTGCCTACTGTTCCTCTTCGTTGTGTTTCCGATGAAAGGATCCATAATGTAATTCAAAACAACCTTGACAAAACGTAGCTGCCTACTGTTCCTCTTCCTTGTGTTTCCGATGAAAGGACCTGTAATGTAATTCAGAACAACTTTGACAAAACGTAGCTGCCTACTGTTCCTCTTCGTTGTGTTTCCGATGAAAGGATCCATAATGTAATTCAAAACAACTTTGACAAAACGTAGCTGCCTACTGTTCCTCTTCGTTGTGTTTCCGATGAAAGGATCTATAATGTAATTCAAAACAACTTTGACAAAACGTAGCTGCCTACTGCTCCTCTTCGTTGTGTTTCCGATGAAAGGATCCATAATGTAATTCAAAACAACTTTGACAAAACGTAGCTGCCTACTGTTCCTCTTCGTTGTGTTTCCGATGAAAGGATCCATAATGTAATTCAAAACAACTTCGACAAAACGTAGCTGCCTAATGTTCCTCTTCGTTGTGTTTCTGATGAAAGGATCCATAATGTAATTTTTAAAACAACTTTGACAAAACGTAGCTGCCTACTGTACCTCTTCGTTGTGTTTCCGATGAAAGGATCCATAGTGTAATTCAAAACAACTTTGACAAAACGTAGCTGCGTACTGTTCCTCTTCGTTGTGTTTCCGATGAAAGGATCCATAATGTAATTCAGAACAACTTTGACAAAACGTAGCTGCCTACCGTTTGTTCCTCTTCGTTGTGTTTCCGATGAAAGGATCCATAATGTAATTCGAAACAACCTCGACAAAACGTAGCTGCCTACTGTTCCTCTTCCTTGTGTTTCCGATGAAAGGATTCCTTGTGTTTCCGATGAAAGGATCTATAATGTAATTCAGAACAACTTTGACAAAACGTAGCTGCCTACTGTTCCTCTTCGTTGTGTTTCCGATGAAAGGATCCATAATGTAATTCAAAACTTTGACAAAACGTAGCTGCGTACTGTTCCTCTTCGTTGTGTTTTCGATGAAAGGATCCATAATGTAATTCAGAACAACTTTGACAAAACGTAGCTGAATACTGTTCCTCTTCGTTGTGTTTCCGATGAAAGGATCCATAATGTAATTCAGAACAACTTTGACAAAACGTAGCTGCCTACTGTTCCTCTTCGTTGTGTTTCCGATGAAAGGATCTATAATGTAATTAAAAACAACTTTGACAAAAGGTAGCTGCCTACTGCTCCTCTTCGTTGTGTTTCCGATGAAAGGATCCATAATGTGATTCAAAACAACTTTGACAAAACGTAGCTGCCTACTGTTCCTCTTCGTTGTGTTTCCGATGAAAGGATCCATAATGTAATTCAAAACAACCTTGACAAAACGTAGCTGCCTACTGTTCCTCTTCCTTGTGTTTCCGATGAAAGGATCCATAATGTAATTCAGAACAACTTTGACAAAACGTAGCTGCCTACTGTTCCTCTTCGTTGTGTTTCCGATGAAAGGATCCATAATGTAATTCAAAACAACCTTGACAAAACGTAGCTGCCTACTGTTCCTCTTCCTTGTGTTTCCGATGAAAGGACCTATAATGTAATTCAGAACAACTTTGACAAAACGTAGCTGCCTACTGTTCCTCTTCGTTGTGTTTCCGATGAAAGGATCCATAATGTAATTCAAAACAACTTTGACAAAACGTAGCTGCCTACTGTTCCTCTTCGTTGTGTTTCCGATGAAAGGATCTATAATGTAATTCAAAACAACTTTGACAAAACGTAGCTGCCTACTGCTCCTCTTCGTTGTGTTTCCGATGAAAGGATCCATAATGTAATTCAAAACAACTTTGACAAAACGTAGCTGCCTACTGTTCCTCTTCGTTGTGTTTCCGATGAAAGGATCCATAATGTAATTCAAAACAACTTCGACAAAACGTAGCTGCCTAATGTTCCTCTTCGTTGTGTTTCTGATGAAAGGATCCATAATGTAATTTTTAAAACAACTTTGACAAAACGTAGCTGACTACTGTTCCTCTTGGTTGTGTTTCCGATGAAAGGATCTATATTGTAATTCAAAACAACTTTGACAAAACGTAGCTGCGTACTGTTCCTCTTCGTTGTGTTTCCGATGAAAGGATCCATAATGTAATTCAGAACAACTTTGACAAAACGTAGCTGCCTACTGTTCCTTTTTGTTGTGTTTCCGATGAAAGGATCCATAATGTAATTCAGAACAACTTTGACAAAACGTAGCTGCCTACTGTTTCTCTTCGTTGTGTTTCCGATGAAAGGATCTATAATGTAATTCAAAACAACTTTGACAAAAGGTAGCTGCCTACTGTTCCTCTTCGTTGTGTTTCCGATGAAAGGATCCATAATGTAATTCAAAACAACTTTGACAAAACGTAGCTGCCTACTGTTCCTCTTCGTTGTGTTTCCGATGAAAGGATCCATAGTGTAATTCAAAACAACTTTGACAAAACGTAGCTGCGTACTGTTCCTCTTCGTTGTGTTTCCGATGAAAGGATCCATAATGTAATTCAGAACAACTTTGACAAAACGTAGCTGCCTATTGTTCCTTTTCGTTGTGTTTCCGATGAAAGGATCCATAATGTAATTCAGAACAACTTTGACAAAACGTAGCTGCCTACTGTTCCTCTTCGTTGTGTTTCCGATGAAAGGATCTATAATGTAATTCAGAACAACTTTGACAAAACGTAGCTGCCTACTGTTCCTTTTCGTTGTGTTTCCGATGAAAGGATCCATAATGTAATTCAGAACAACTTTGACAAAACGTAGCTGCCTACTGTTCCTCTTCGTTGTGTTTCCGATGAAAGGATCTATAATGTAATTCAGAACAACTTTGACAAAACGTAGCTGCCTACTGTTCCTTTTCGTTGTGTTTCCGATGAAAGGATCCATAATGTAATTCAGAACAACTTTGACAAAACGTAGCTGCCTACTGTTCCTTTTCGTTGTGTTTCCGATGAAAGGATCCATAATGTAATTCAAAACAACTTTGACAAAAGGTAGCTGCCTACTGTTCCTCTTCGTTGTGTTTCCGATGAAAGGATCCATAATGTAATTCAAAACAACTTTGACAAAACGTAGCTGCCTACTGTTCCTCTTCGTTGTGTTTCCGATGAAAGGATCCATAATGTAATTCAAAACAACTTTGACAAAACGTAGCTGCCTACTGTTCCTCTTCGTTGTGTTTCCGATGAAAGGATCCATAATGTAATTCAAAACAACTTTGACAAAACGTAGCTGCCTACTGTTCCTCTTCGTTGTATTTCCGATGTATATGCAAGGTGTTTGATGTCTGGACTGTGCGTACATTTCTTGTCTTTTTGCAGTTTTTGTTGGGACCATAACTTAAATAAGCTTAATCAGATTAATACAGCGTTAAAAATGTTATTGTTCCCATAAGTTTCCGTTGATATGAATTTATATAGCTGAATAAATGATGGATGATAAATTATAAATAATGAATTTATATAGTTGAAACGCAACTGTCGCAGAAAAGTAACTATGGCGAATTTTATCTTTACCCTGCGTTCACTGTCTGACACTCATATCTTTTGTTTCTCATGACAAGGTTTTTACTTGTAACTATCACAAATACCGGAATCATCGACCACAATTTGGCTTGTAAACCAAGTTTTACCCCAATCCTAGTTCTTTATGAGTCCGATCATTACAAATTTATTATGAGATTAAGCTGATTAAACTTGAAATGAAAAATGTCCACTACGTCCATCAAGTTTTACCCCAATCGTAGTTCTTTGTGAGCAGGATCATCCCAAATTTCTTATGAGATAGTACGCTTATTAAACTTGAAATGAAAAATGTCCACTACGTCCATCAAGTTTTACCCCAATCGTAGTTCTTTGTGAGCAGGATCATCCCAAATTTCTTATGAGATAGTACGCTTATTAAACTTGAAATGAAAAATGTCCACTACGTCCATCAAGTTTTACCCCAATCGTAGTTCTTTGTGAGCAGGATCATCCCAAATTTCTTATGAGATAGTACGCTTATTAAACTTGAAATGAAAAATGTCCACTACGTCCATCAAGTTTTACCCCAATCGTAGTTCTTTGTGAGCAGGATCATCCCAAATTTCTTATGAGATAGTACGCTTATTAAACTTGAAATGAAAAATGTCCACTACGTTCATCAAGTTTTAGCCCAGTCTTAGTTCTTTGTGAGCCCGATAATTCCAAATTTCTTATGGGATATTAAGAGTTTAAACGTTAAAACCTAAAATGTCCACTAGGTCCATCTAGTTTTAGTCCATTGGAATATCCTACATTTACCGACGTATTAAGCTCTTTAAACGTGAAACCTAAAATGGCCACAGCGTCCATGTAGTAAATGTTTTTGGTTGAAAAAATTTTGTATCGCACAGGCTTCAAATGGGTCATACATTCTCATGGGAAGTTACACCCCCAGATGTCCGGACACTCCAGCGCTCGAGCGCCCGGCCACCCATGAGAGATCCCCGCACGCCCTCACCCTGAAACCCATATATGTGTTTACCCCTCCCGAGACCCGGCTACCTACCTCCTGGGACAACGGTTGAAGTGTCAATTGGGCGGTAGTTTCTAAACAGCAGGTTGACTTGCATCAGAAGAAACTAAAATCACTGCGAAATTTTCAAAATTCGGGAAAGTACCAACGAATAATTGAGCAAATTTCACCGCTCTCGTTTGTTAGTGAATTTTGTTAATGTTACCAATATTTATACTATCAGTTAGAGTTCCTTGACAGTAACACTGATTTTACAGCTTGTGGTCCAGACGTCACACTGTGCCATTGTTTTAGCGTTTGGCTAGACAGCCTATTTAATATGCCGTTTCCAGCAAGTATTTTTTGAAAGCATCAGTCCGTTATGTTAAAATTACGATTATCATGTTGCAATCATTATTATCATATCTTTTTGTGGAGGTTAATGTTTCTCGACAAACCTGTAATACATAATAAAGGTAAAACTTAGAGCATCTTTTAACTCTGCCAAATTTCTTCGTAAATTATTAGTTAATTATTAAGACTTACCTTAACGATTTTAACTGGATTCAGTTTTATTGCATAAATTCGAAGCTCTTGGGAGCTAACTCAATAGAATTTCTAAACTGTTTCTTACTGTCTTGGTTTTAGCAATTGCCTACACAATGGATTGTATAGCGGCAGCCTAGCTATGTATTTTTGAGTAGAGATATCTGCTGTAGTGCTGCGCTTATATTTGTTTGAGCTTTAAACTTTTGTCACATTTTAAATACAATTTCCACATCGTAGTAACCGGTACGAAAAATACTGGTGTCGCATACTTTCATCGCTACCGTCAAAACAATCAAAGCGCCCGTTATCGATCCATTCGGATAAAATACATTCATTGCCGCTGTAGCATGGCACAGTTCCGTTTGCTTTGCACAGTTTGTGTCCTAAAATGTACGACATTTATACAGTCTTCATAGCATCAACCGTAAGAAAAAACTTTAACAAAATATAACAATAATTTGCAAAATAATGGACATTTTGTCATTGTCACAGTTGCAAATACAAACGTGACATTTCATGTTAAAAATATTGTACATGGATTTACCTCTAGGCGAAGCTTTCAATTGTTGCGGTAGTTTGGTTTAATAGTTAATTTGCAAAATAATGGACATTTTGTCATTGTCACAGTTGCAAATACAAACGTGACATTTCATGTTAAAAATATTGTACATGGATGTACCTCTAGACGAAGCTTTCAATTGTTGCGGTAGTTTGGTTTAGAACTAGGTATGTATGCTGTTTCGCTGCACGAAGATAGAGTGGTATGCTTTGTTGCGATTTCATGCACTGTCTACTCGACTTAGATGATCTAACCACAATAGTATGATTGTTCCTGTTAACACCATAGAAGGTTATATATACTCACTGTATACCGGTGGATGGTTACCTCAATTCAGACACAATGCTTAAATACTTTGGAACACTACACGCAAAATATCAAGCTCACGGTCTATCACGCTTGGTATACTTTATCACATCTACCTTGATGCAGTCGCGTTTCTGCCTAGCGTCAGGTGCAACCAAAGCTACGTTTACACTGCAAATGTATTGACTACGCCCTCTAGGGTTCTTGCGAAGGTGCCAGCTGCGAAGACACCAGCTGCCAATGTGATAACAGTAAGAACGTTAGCAACGTATGATTCCAGCTCTTGCGCTTATCTCCTTGGCAGTTGGTCGTGCTCGAAGCTGTTACCCCCACAAATAACCTAGACGGTATTCAATGTTCCACAGAACTTCTGCGGGTACCACTCTGATATTCTTTGAGCTAAACCGACAACATTATCAAAAAGCGTTTAGTATAGTAGTATGGCACGGTGTCTTGCTATCTATGTAATGGTCCTTTTCATTAAAATCGACAGAAAGCAGATAAACGGGTGCTACCATAATGGATATCTTTAGTTTGGAACAACTTGGATTTGGGGCAAAAATCTAAAAATCTAAACGAAAGTTTTTGAAAGCAAATCTAATTTGAGACAGATGGAGTCGTCATCAACCTTAAATAGGCAACTAAAATCAACTAGCCAACTTAATCTGTTTTAATTGCGTAAATATCAGAAAAGAATTAGATTTGACTTCCAAAATGGATTACAAGTTACACTTTAATGTCGCAGTATGTAATTACCACAATATTGTCAGAAAATAAGCATTCGTACAATAGCCATTATTGTGAAACCAGCTTTCCGGTACAAAACCTAACTTCCGTTGCGATTTCTACAGTGAGACATTTTTTATAAGAGAAATGTGTCACGGCTTTTTATAACGTTATCGAGCGACATCGAAATAAAAATATAAACATCAATAATAATATACAAAAGGTTTAGTGGCAAACAACTTCAACTGCAACATAAAAACATTAAAAGTTCTGCTTGTGGGTGGAGTTTGAGCTTCCGAACGGACGATTATCAAATCAACGCGAAATCATTCGATCACAGGAGTCGACGATATAATTGTTATTTAATTACGATAAGTATATTTCTGCCGGCCAAGCATTGTGGTCGATAAATAACATTTTACATGCTTCAAGTTGGGATGCATGAAAGTTTTACCTTAATGCTATTTTACTGAGAGCGCTCAATTTTAGACTTTCTCTAGTGATTTTGCGTGCGTGCGCAGACTATATATAAGGGCTCTTTATTCATATAAATATATTTAAATAAACAGACTTTTCAGATTTCATAACAATTCGTACCATAAAAGCGTATTTGCAAGTATGCAAGCAATGTGTGGATTTATAATGTCAAAAAAGCGTATGTATTATACAAATATATTATGATAGCATCGATATTTAAGTGCTTTATTGCACTGCTAGATTCACAGCGTCGAGTTTCACATTGGAATTTACCAGATTGTCACATTGCTTGTCGGTCGATGCGTTTACAGGGCGATTCGACGACAGCGACCGAGACTGATAATTGGACCCAATCATAAAACACGACGGAAATAAAATATATTACTGCACATGTTAATTCGGTATTGTATTTAGAATAGATGCTTACATAATACTGTCAATTAACTGTTAAAATCATGCACATCATGCACAGTTAGACTAAAGCCGAAAGCAATGTCAGAGCCTGACGGTTGTGAGAACAAGTTAGGCGTTAGCAAAGGCGGTATTGGGATTCATCATGACCTGAAAATTTACAACGGTATGGACAGCTTAAATATAAGTAGCTGTAAGAGTTTGATTATAAGAAATTTATAGAAGAGTACGGCACTCTTTCACATTCATGTACTTTACCGCATACAATGACACCGTTAGTTTTTCGGCTTACACCACCATGGATGTACGGGTGGTACTCCGTAAGTCTTTTTGGGGTATTGACTATTTATCTTCCATTGCTTGTTTGAGGAGAGGTATTGGCAATTCCCTAGGGTTTTGCGTTATAAAGAAACATTATGGTAGTCGATACCTCCCAGTGAACGTTCGGGCTATCAGCTTGCATTTTTGAGAGGTAAACCGAAAAGCAGCCAGATTTTCCGACAAGGTATTAAGTAAATATGTATCACGAGTGTCATACTTTTATATAAAATTTTCTACGATGAACTCTTGGTAAAATCATGTGAACACTAAACTCAAATTGTTACTTGTTTTTCCGTTTATCAATCTAAACCACGCATTACAAGGTTTTAAAAAAATTTCTCCACGTTGCGTTTGATTCATGCACAATCCGTAAACACTTTTCATATCCGGACATGATATTTTATACTGCTTTAGCTACTACATAATAAGTGATTGTACATTTTAAAACTGAAAGGGCGTTAAAAAATTTCATATAAATTTTTTAGGTTCTACAAAACACCTATAAATGTGAAAATTTGGGGTATTAGAAAATTCGGCTCACCCGGTAATTTTTGGGTACTATTTCATAACACTATAATTAACCAGCAATTTGAAACTTGGTGGGTCTTATGAGGCGTTCATGTAATAATCTCTCCATTGTTTGGGACTTTTGCCTTATGTAGTTGCGACCCTACAGCGTACACAGTCAGGGTCACACCCATACAGTAAATAAATTCCTGAGAGTATACGACAAACCCTTAGCTACTACATTTCTTGTATACCGTATTGCACAACCTTTAGCCTACTTTTTTGCGGATTAATAGTAACGCTAACTGTCTGCAGCTAATGCTGTGTATTGTTCAATTGCGTTGTTTGTTTATCGAAAATTTTGACGTTGGTATCCAGAAAATATGCATTTCGACAAGATGGTCTGCCGCATACCGTCAATAAAACTACAAAGAATAAATACATGGTTCCTTTACACATTCCGTAGATCACAACACCCCC
>JASANE010023804.1:0-23652 GCA_030248225.1 Trileptium ribeirensis | reverse complement strand
ATGTACTTCGTTCAGTTACGTATTGCTATCAAATTGTTTAACGACGATTTTGTTCATTGAAGCATTTAAATTAAGGTGTACATCAGTCAAAAATTGCTAATTTTCATTTGTCGATTTCTACTGTCAAATTGTTTAACGACGATTTTGTTCATTGAAGCATTTAAATTGAAGTCTATATCCGTCAAAAATTGCAAATTTTGATTTGTTGATTTCTAATATCAAATTGTTTAACGACGATTTTGTTCATTGAAGCATTTAAATTGAGGTCTATATCAGTCAAACATTGCTAATTTTCATTTGTTGATTTCTACTGTCAAATTGTTTAACGACGATTTTGTTTATGAAGATTTAAATTGAAGTGTATTCCGTCAAAAATTGCAAGCATTTAAATTTGTTGATTTAATATTAAGATCGTTTAATACTGCTTTCGTTCATTTAGATTTAAATTCAGGTGTACATCCGTCAAAAATTGCTAATTTTCATTTGTTGATTTCTACTGTCAAATTGTTTAACGACGATTTTGTTCATTGAAGCATTTAAATTGAAGTGTATATCCGTCAAAAATTGCTAATTTTCATTTGTTGATTTCTATTATCAAATTATTTAACGACGATTTTGTTCATTGAAGCATTTAAATTGAGGTCTATATCAGTCAAACATTGCTAATTTTCATTTGTTGATTTCTACTGTCAAATTGTTTAACGACGATTTTATTCATTGAAGCATTTAAATTGAAGTCTATATCCGTCAAAAATTGCTAATTTTCATTTGTTTATTTCTACGAAATTATTAATGACTAATTTCGTTCATTGAAGCATTTAAATTGAAGTGTATATCCGTCAAAGTTTGCCGAATTTTCATTTGTTGATTTCTATTATCAAATTATTTAACGCTGATTTTGTTCATTGAAGGCATTTAATTTTAGGTCTATATCTAGTTAAATTGTTAATTTAACATTTGTTGATTTCTACTGTCAAATTGTTCAACGAAATTTTGTTCATTTAAATCAAATTAAGGTGTACATCGTCAAAAATTGCTAATTTTCATTTGTCGATTTCTACTGTCAAATTGTTTAACTTAATGATTTCGTTCATTGAAGCATTTAAATTGAAGTGTATATCCGTCAAAAATTGCAAATTTTGATTCGTTGATTTCTAATGTCAAATTGTTTAACGACTGTGTTGTTCATTGAAGCATTTAAATTGAAGTGTATATCCGTCAAAAATTGCTAATTTTCATTTGTCGATTTCTACTGTCAAATTGTTTAACGACGATTTTGTTCATTGAAGCATTTAAATTGAAGTGTATATCCGTCAAAAATTGCAAATTTTGATTTGTTGATTTCTAATGTCAAATTGTTTAACGACTGTTTTGTTCATTTAAGCATTTAAATTCAGGTGTATATCCGTCAAAAATTGCTAATTTTCATTTGTTGATTTCTACTGTCAAATTGTTTAACGACGATTTTGTTCATTGAAGCATTTAAATTGAAGTGTATATCCGTCAAAAATTGCTAATTTTCATTTGTTGATTTCTATTATCAAATTGTTTAACGACGATTTTGTTCATTGAAGCATTTAAATTAAGGTGTACATCAGTCAAAAATTGCTAATTTTCATTTGTCGATTTCTACTGTCAAATTGTTTAACGACGATTTTGTTCATTGAAGCATTTAAATTGAAGTGTATATCCGTCAAAAATTGCAAATTTTGATTTGTTGATTTCTAATGTCAAATTGTTTAACGACTGTGTTGTTCATTGAAGCATTTAAATTGAAGTGTATATCCGTCAAAAATTGCTAATTTTCATTTGTCGATTTCTACTGTCAAATTGTTTAACGACGATTTTGTTCATTGAAGCATTTAAATTGAAGTGTATATCCGTCAAAAATTGCAAATTTTGATTTGTTGATTTCTAATGTCAAATTGTTTAACGACTGTTTTGTTCATTGAAGCATTTAAATTGAAGTGTATATCCGTCAAAAATTGCTAATTTTCATTTTTGATTTCTACTGTCAAATTGGTTAACGACGATTTTGTTCATTGAAGCATTTAAATTGAAGTGTATATCCGTCAAAAATTGCAAATTTCATTTGTTGATTTCTAGTGCCAAATTGTTTAACGATTATTTTGTTCATTGAAGCATTTAAATTGAAGTGTATATCCGTCAAAAATTGCTAATTTTCATTTTTTGATTTCTACTGTCAAATTGGTTAAGGACGATTTCTTGATTGGAGCATTTAAATTGAGGTGTATATCCGTCAAAAATTGTTAATTTTCATTTGTTGATTTCTACTGTCAAATTGTTTAACGACGATTTTATTCATTGAAGCATTTAAATTGAAGTCTATATCCGTCAAAAATTGCTAATTTTCATTTGTTGATTTCTACTGTCAAATTGTTTAACGACGATTTTGTTCATTGAAGCATTTAAATTGAAGCGTATATCCGTCAAAAATTGCTAATGTTCATTTGTTGATTTCTACTGTCAAATTGTTTAACGACGATTTTGTTCATTGAAACATTTAAATTGAAGTGTATATCCGTCAAAAATTGCTAATTTTCATTTATTGATTTCTACTGTCAAAAAGGTTAACGACGATTTCTTCATTGAAGCTTTTAAATTGAGGTGTATATCAGTCAAAAATTGCTAATTTTAATTTGTTAATTTCTACTGTCAGATTGTTATTTTGTTCAATGAAGCATTTAAATTGAGGTGTATATCAGTCAAAGAATTGCAAATTTTCGTTGGTTGATTTCTACTATCAAATTGTTTAACGATGATTTTGTTCATATAATCATTTAACTTCTTACCATAAATAACATTAGGCAGCAATGGAATGAAGTAGATGAATGTGATTGCTAGCCAACGTTTGGTTAGTGCCATAGTGTTTTGATTGTCAAAAAGCTTCGTTCTCAATGAGATTATGATGACTATGAGATCAAATTTTCGCCGAGTGAACAGCCGATTCGTCCGATGTTCAGTCTGTCAATTCGACAATCCTGAGCGAAGTCACTTTATATTTAAAAGTTCTACGTATATGCTAAACTGATTTTGATATTATTTATTATTACACTAATAAAATCATTTTAGCATATTTCGTTGCTTACAATGACTTTACTTATTAAATTTTGAAATTAAACTGCTAATTTTATAGTTAAATAAGAGATAATTACAGTAAATTTTTAGTTGTAAATAATTCCTGAAAGTTTATATCAATACTTTTATTGGTAACAGCACTGTATGAAAGTTTCAAACGATTTGGGTCTCAGAGGTATACTTTAGTTGAAAGAGACAGTCTGATATTTACAGATGAATGTCATTTAAACCAATTAGCTGTCCAATGCCCTGAGCATATAATTTGACGATTACATAATTTACATATTCATTTATCAGATTTTTAATGCTTATGTAGTATATAATTGTACAGAAAACATAAAAAGTGCCTCACAAAGGTTGATGGCAATCTTATCATACGTATTTTAAAATAGTAGAATCGCCCTTTATCTGGTGGATTGGACGATATAGAAAACCAGAGAATGAACCGCTGGAAAGTTTGAATGTAGCTGCGGAGCTCGATAAGATGTACTCAGCCGAAGTTGCATCATTTCCTACCGGTTCTTTTTCTACTACATTACACGATACATGGTAAATTTTGAAAGGCACAATCGCCATATATACAATACCCGCCAAAAATAACTATTGCTCGCTCGCGACTAGCTCGAATTAAATTTGTTGTAAAAACGAATATTTTAATTTAGATAGTTTTGAAATCCCGAGCGGCCACTCGCTCGAACTGCGATGTTCATTTCTGGCACGCACTATAGCAATTTTAGAACAATCAAACATATTTTCATTGTTTAAACTCCAGGCATAGCTGGCATTGAAACATATTTAAACATTTATAGCGGATTCTTTGCGTGGTTCCATTATTTAATTCAATTTTGGAACAGCATTATGCGGCGTTCACGTTATAATGCCCCCGCGGTTTGGATCTTTTGCAACCTGTAGCCGCGACCATACCGTATAAACAGTCAGTGTGACACGCATACAGTATATCAATTGCCGAGGGTGTACGACACACTCCTGGTTCGTATGTTTTTTGTTTACAGTGTCGTACACACCATTAGCTACCAATTTGGTGCGAATTAACTGTAACGGACACCGTCTGTAAATAATGCAGTTTATTAGACATCTGTGATGTATATTTTTTAATTCTCGATATTTATATCTAGGCTATATGAACGTTGATGAAATATTACCGCACACTGTCAGTAAACCAAGCTGAACACACGGTGTGCTTGACACTGTCGAGAAAGAAGCTAGCTAGCTAGCTTTGAAAAAAATTATGAAAAACATGGGGTGTGTAAGACATCCTGTTGTCAACAGTGCGTCTGATACTGCGTGGCGTTCAAAGTGTCCAAACCATGGGGACATTATAACGTGAACGCCGCATTAACCGGAATCAGCTGACGCAGCAAGATACCGCGTCAGGACACCACATATGTAAAAGGATCGATTTTGCAGTCCCCACAAGTGACTCCTCGGGCGAAACGGAGCGAGCGCACTAGTTTGTGTTTACTGATTATTTCTAGGTTTCAAAACTACTTTGCTGGAACCAAAATGCAATTACTACTATTGTAGGGACCAACGTGGCCCTCATTTTCAGCACATAACAAATCCATAAAACAATTGTATTTATGCCTTCAACGACTAAGATGGAGTAAACCTTCAAAGTTTATAGATATAAATCACAACATTCAGCAAAAATTTATAAACTACTTTTCTCACGTTCTAAGGACTTTAACGTTTACCGTTATTAATGTACACAACGTAGCCACAATTGTATACATCAAGCTCGGAAACCTAACGACCAATTCTAACTATAGGTATGGGAACCTTAAAATTAAAAATGCCAAAACTTGACAATTTTGTAGTCAAAATTTAGTAAATCTAGGTCAACGTAGAATAGGAGAAACGACAGATATCCAACTTATGATTCAACAATAAAAGCTTATTCGGCTAATTAACATACCAGACCAGCGTTTCCCAAGCGAACAAGAAATTCCGTTAGTCAAAATTATGTAGTATCAATTTTTGTAGTATTTGGCTAATAGCTAGAAAAGGTCTAATTTAGGCAAAAACTATTTAACAAATTCTTGCGACTGCCAGACTCTGAGTAGTACTATCGATTTTTGATTCGACACTAATGACACGAGCTATTAGTTAAAATAACGGTATACCTCTAAATGACATCAGAAGATTGTCAATTTTGTTTCCTCATAATTTATGCGGGACATCAATGGAACAGCGCATACACATAAATAGTAGGGCAATTAGACTTAGATTAAATTACTCGTCGAATAAGAAAATCCACGAGACCGTAAATGCGCTCTATTTAGTGACGCAGACAAAGATAAAATTTCTAAAATTGAAAGTTTTTTGAGGATACTCGCTCACCTCTATAACACTGTTTCAACTGTACGATCGGAGTACGTTTCTTCAACAAAAGCTGGCAGTTTTGTCGGTCAGACAGCTTTTAGCGTACCCCAGTTTCACAATGTAAAAAAATTACACATTGCTTCTTCACTAAATAATAGTAGACTCTATTTTAGACCTTCGCAATGGCGACTTCGTTAGCCGAAAATTTTGCAACAGGGAATGAACCAATGAACAGCCTACCTAGTTTTGACGTAGATGCACTGGATTTTGCCACAGCATTCGACTTGAAGAAATTCTAAGTATGCTGTAATTCGGTATTTTGAACATAAATTTTCAAAATCGTTTATAATCAACTCTGACACACCATAACGAAAGTAGTTGTGATTGCATTCTAACATTAATTTTCATCAAATATTTAGAAATTTCACAATTTTAGCTGCTAAATAAAAGCTTAGAAAAACGTTACTTTTGTGTAAACAAATCCTTATTTGACGAAGGATCATGTTTGTGACATGATGTTCGTGGCGAAAGATCATGACCAAAAAATCAAACATGTTAATGTGTGGCATTTTTAAAGATTTATCCAATATATTCTCTGGTCAGTCAATTGCTCCATTTGGAAACTGGATTAAATAAAGTTTATTTCACAACTTTTATGCGGGAAAGAGCTTTAATTCATGTTTACAACTTGCTGCATGTATTACAGTTACTACCACTGGAAACTGCAATTATAATTAAAAGGTGGAATAAGCGGTGAACAAATTATTGTTATAACAACAAATGTCCGTAACAACAAAGTGAGCAAACATTGCATTGGCATCATCTAACGGGGATATTTTTAATATATTACTTTTGTAGCTGATGTTTAACACTAATACAGCATAATAATGTAGCAAGTGTAAAAAAACTCTAAAGTCGCAGCAAACAATATTGTAGCACAATCACAAATGACATGAACTTAAAGTATTAATAGTCAATTTCCGAACTAAAATTAAAATTTATACCACGTCTCAGCTGAAAAAATAAAAAGCTTCAAGAAAATTTCATAATTTTTACTCGTTTGCTTTGTTCAAATTGCAATTGACTTAACTTTCATATATAATACTTCCGAATGCGTTTATTTCGGTTTTTTTCCCAGTGTTCCCGTTTGGGAACACTGGGTTTTGTGTCTACCAATATTGTTGCTTTTCAGATATTTATGCTTTGCATACATACTACTGTTTGTCTAGCTATATTAGTTTAATACAGCGTATATTTTTCTGTATTGCTTGTCATTTCGTTCTTCTGCGGCTACAATCATGTCAACTTCCAGCTCACGTTTTGACAGCCGAGTGAAAAGGTAAGATAGCTTCTGTTGGAGTACCCCTTTCTTTTCGGTTAGTAGATAACTTGTGGGATGATCAGTTAGGTATTACGATGCAATAATAACTTTTGCTGCGTAACTCGTATGCGTCAGGCTGGAGAGCTTTGTTTCAACGCTGTCCCGTTTGGGAACACTGGGCATGAATGGCTACAGTTGTATAAAGTGATGGTTACGTCATAATACTACGTCAAAACCGTGAACTACTACATTATTCTTCTTCTACGTTAACGCATATAATAAAACATATGATGTAAGTTGCTTTTTAGACCATCAGCTTCGCTTGGATTACCTCCTCTGGCGCCGGAGCTTATGTTTTAGGCACGAATGGGCCTGATATTTATATGTATGATCATAGCTGGATACTTGCTAAGGCATTAGTTAACACGAGAGTCGCCACCAAATGTAACTGTTACTCATAGGTACTGTTTTTGAACTTTTAGTTGTATACAGCGCTAATTTCAGGACCTTACTACAGAAGAAGTGCTGGCAATGATTGAAGACGATGACGACATAAATGAAGCAACCATATACGTCCAGCCACCTAACGACGGCCTCGAAAGCGAGGAAGACAGCGGAGATGAAGATTTGGGCGGAACGGCTAACAATCTCAGCTGAAACCATCTTAGTGCTACAGCGATGGCACGGGTATCACGTAGTTTTGTGCATAATTCATTAGTGGGTGAATCTGATGACGAGCTTGACGGTAATAACGAACAATGTGACGATAATGACGAATATCAACCATCAGCTGACATGGAAGATGCCCCAACTAAACCAAAGCGATCGAAAAGCGCAAACATAAAACGCGTTTGGCATAAAAGTGCGATGCCCAGCCCGTTTTCCCACAATTTGATGTCACCAAGGAACCTACAAACGTCGGCGACGATCCAGTGTCATATTTCGAAACTTTTTTTTGACGACGAAGTCATGGAATATTTGGCAAACATGTTCAACGTTCTATGCACAAACGTTCAAAGGTGATCACACTTTTGAAACAAATCCTGATGAATTGCGGTGTTGGCTTGCTATCCTCTTATTCTCGGGATACATCAACGTACCACGATGGCGTATGATGTGGGAGTTTGGAACTGAGTCATGGATGAAGGCAGTTGCTGAATCCATGCGTCGAAATAGGTTCGAGACGCTGAAACGCTACTGTCATTTGGCAGATAACAACAACTTGACAAAAGGAGATAGGTTTTCAAAAGTACGTCCTCTGATGAACATGCTAAATGAACGGAATGTGAATTTGCATGATTGAGGAATACGTCTGCGTGATAAGAGCATGGCTCCATATTATGGTAGACACAGCGCTAAACAGTTCATTCGTGGAAAACCAATCAGGATTAGGTTATAAATTTTGCTGTTTAGCAAACAAATTTGGATACATTTACCAATTCGAGCCTTACCAAGGTGGGGCAGGAGACTTCCAGCGCGCACGTGATAACCTTGGGCTTGGCGGCGCTGTGGTGGTTGAATTGTTGCAATGCTTGCCAACCGGACTTCCATACAAAGTGTATGGAGACAGATATTTTTCGTCCCTGAAATTAACAGATGCTCTACGTGACAAAGGCATTGGAGACACCGGGGCACTATCAATGTCAATCGCATCGAAAAATGTCCTCTTATTGAACAAAAAACTCTAGCAAAGAATCCGCGCGTTTAGTTTGATTATTGCGTTGATCAAACCAGAGGAGCTGTGATTGCCGCAAGGAATGAAACCGTGTTGTTTACATCATCTCGAATATTGATGCAGTGAATCCAGTTGGAATCGCTCAACGGTGAATAGAAAGGAAAACAAGAAAACTCCCATCACTCAACCGTTCTTGATATTCAGTACAATCGGTTCATGGGCGGTGTTGATCGTATGGATCAAAATGTTTCAAATTATCGTGTTGGGATTCGTTTCAAAAAGTGGTGGTGGCCACTTTTTGTGTTCTGTTTGGATACCACCTGCCACAATGCATGGCAGTTATATCGCAATTCTCCGGGTACCGATGAAAATCCGCTTGACTACCTTGGTTTTCGTCGTGCCGTCGTCAGGGCGTACCTTCACAAGTTTGGCACTGAAACGTCAGTCGGCGGAAGGCCAAAATCATCCGTTGCCGTCGAAAAACGTGTACCGAAGATCGTGCGGTTTGATTCTGCGGAGCATGTTTTGGTTTCAGCTGTGAACCAAAAGCGGTGTGGATTGTGTCACAAGAATTCGCGACAAATGTGCAAGAAATGTGGCGTTAACATTCACCGAGATTGTTTTGAGGAATGAGTAGCAAGAGCGCGCGTTTCAAAAAATATGTTCAAGGACGCATAGTTTAACATTTCGACTGTAAAACATCGATTTCCTGTAGCGTGTTTGTTGTAATCAGTTCAGATAGTTAGTGTACCTATTCGTGCCCAGTGTTCCCGTTTGGGACAGGGAGAAAATCAGCCCCCCTAAAAGCAGTAATTAATATTTGGGGACAAAAAGGTTATTCTGGATATCCATTCGACCTATGCTTTCATTTTAGGGTGAAAATTTGAAAAATAAAAACTCGGGCAAAAACGGGTTAACAAGTGCAATATATTCCTTTTATTGCAAACAAATAGCTATTAAAAATATAACCTGATCCGCATTAACACTGTGTACACGGTAAAAATGACAGTCAAAGCCAGGAATCCATCTAGGTAGTATAATTGCAAAAATTATCATCATTTAATTTCATTTATCCTAAAGTCGAGTTTGATATTCATGTTAAAAACCATTCAAGTTATAAAATTGCCATTTTTTACAAATTTCATCTATTAACAAAAATCAAACTTCTACAACTACACAACGTAATTAGTTTCGCTAACTTTAACGTATTCTTTACCCTGAACACGAAAACAAAATATGAACTGCCCTTCCAAAACATATGAAAAAAATATATAGAAACGACTGAAACATAAAGACGAATGTTTTATTTTTTTATTTTTAGCTTAACATTGGGTCTATCAAAAATTCGTTTAGAGCTCTTTGCATTTTCCAACCGAAGTCCATGGGAAAACATTGCGTCACTGTAGTTGATTGCTTAGATTGTACTTCCAAACATGACGGAATCAAATATGTTCGCTTCTAACGGGCGCTTATTTTACAAGAACATTTTGTTTGCAGAATCAACGCTTCTGACCTCTAGTTGTACACACATATCAGGGTTCTCAACTCTCTTAAGTGCAACCTACTGGACTAATTGATGCCTGAACATAATATTAATATTTCGCAATTAGTACACGAAATTCATGCTGTAATATACATCCAGCTAGATATCCAGGCGTATGCAAGCAAACCTTACAATCGCTGTTAAATTAATTCTCTTCTAAAATAGCTATAAATGGCTATTGACAAAGAACTATCGTCACTGAAAAATCACAAAGTCTCAATGGCTATTTAGAAATTCCACATCATCTGACTCAGGTAATCTATGTTTTTTGTAGCCAAGTCTTTTAAAACTAGTTGTAGCTGAGACAATGCAACCAACTAAAAAACTGGTTGTCGAAAAACATTCGCGCGAAGGGAAAGCAGTGCCCCACAAACAGCAAACGTAACCTTCACACAACATCTCTGCGAGCCACAGTGTAAAAGTACTCGGTGCATTACAACGAAGCGCAAATACGGTTTTAATTTTAACAGAGTCTTGATATTAAACTGAGAGTTAGTAAAACGTTAGTCTGCACATATGTGCAAACTTAGCGAGTTTAAACGTCAAAAAATAGCTATAAACCTTTGAAAAAAACAAAAAATCCTCGTTGTCACTAATAAATTAGTCGAATAAACGATGGATGCCTCGGCAACGGCTGAGATCAACAAGAAATAAACACAGCAGCGCAGCGCATTATTGTCAAATCACCGACGAAAATAACACTCGCTCTGTTGGTTTAAAAACCAACTGCTGCAACTGCGATGTCGTCTGTCCGGTCTGATCTCACCGTTTTGTGCAATGTTATCGTATGACAGACGGTAAACGAATCGATGAGCAAAAACTTATATATATACATCTGCTACATGCCAGATCGCTAAATTGAAAATTTGGGTGCTTATCTAAGACGAACTATTTTTACAGTGGGTGTTTTTGCAAGGGATTTGTTAAATCATATGACAACAGGCTTCAAAAACGCGGTTTTGAAGCTGGTTTTGGGATTGTTGAAGCAGGAGAAAACAGCTGTTTTAATTACAAACATCCGACAATAATATAGTTTTTCCTTATGTATATTTTGTGCATTATGGGATCAATGAAAAGCCCTTGCAGCCATGTTGCACTTCTATATATTGTGCTCAGTTCAGTCGCTGAAATCCTGATGATTCATACCTGAAATCACGGCCTTATGTTACCACGGTAGGCTTGCTACATTTATCATACATACACAGTGAACTTTAACGGGGTCTCTTCGGTTACCCACTTCCCCACCCTTCCATCCCAAAATTGGTCAATTTTGAACATACAGGGATAAATTTAGTACCATTCGACTCAGCTCTACAATCTGGTCAGAAAGTGTCCAACTCAGACATTTTTATACCAAAGTTTTTTTTCGATTTTTTTCAGTTCCCAATAATCCGTGATGATTGCGATGAGCATTTAATACTAGTACCGTATAGGTATTTTATGTATTTAACCTCCAAACCTGCTGCCTAAATAAATCTAATCGGCGCAAGCAATTATTCAAAAAAATTCATCTTTTAACAACTGAAGTGTTTGAAACTATACACACAATATCACTAATATTCAATATTAAGATTATATATCAACAACGTTCCAATGACCAAACCATAATGAAACCGAAAATATGGCCAGGTCACAATGAAGCAGTGTCGTAATTCAAACAAAAATAATTTAATTTTAAGTCTTCATTTTCATGGAGATGAAGCAATTTTGGGATGCTACTACTTGCAAAAGATAGTTAGTGTCACACCGATTACCTTGCATTTGGTTAACTCAAATTATATTCGGACAAACTTAGATAAAATCTAAAGGTATTCGTCGCTAGAAAGTTGGCTTAGAAACATTTAGTACAGTTAGATCTTCTACATGTACACTAATGATTGATCCAGTATTTCTACGAAATTCACAATCACACAAACAATTGCATAACAGCTTAGCAACCGCGCAAACATTAGACAAGTGATCAGCAAAGCACATAGAATTGTTACAATATTCCCACCTCAGTGTAAACAGTGAAGGTGTTTCAAACATGCTGAACCTGCCATCAGGTTAAAGCCAAAACTTAAGTGGATTCAAATGCCAGGAGAAATTTCCAAGATTGAAAAGCCATGCAACTAAATACTGTCTGTGAAGCGATGTTAAATAAATAAATAACTAAATACTCTCTTTAAATCTTTACTAATATTTTAAAAATTTTTTTTAAACTCAAAAATATTTGACAACAAACAATTTAACAACCCAAAAACTGATCATATAATGTGAAGCCCCAAAATCACAACCAAAACATCAGTTTTTTTAAATCTCTTCTAAGTACATAAAGTGGGAAGAAGCGACCAAAGCTGTCAAAACATTCGTCAGCATCAGTGAAATGGCATCGCTTCACATTGTCACTTCAATTATATATTGCCATTCAAAAAATAAAAATAGATATATTTTAATTTTTGAACACCGACAAATAAAACGGTTTTTTGGTAAAACTGTTGTAAAACAAAATCACTCACCGATGTATGTTTATGTTAGAATAAAGAAAGGTTATGACATCCAACAGTGGTGTAAATCATTTCATTTAAGTTGATAATATAGGAGAAACAGTATCATACCTTTCGCTGTTAATGGATATTGTGATACATAGCATCAACCATACAAGTTCTAATTTGACATTTTATTCATCTATAAGTTACCGCATATCGGCATTTTTTCAGTAAGTTGTATATGTAGTTGTATATTCTAGCAAGATTGTTAATCCGTTCAAGCCGACTAGATCCAAATGGGCATAACGCAGATTGCGAGTCGTGTTTGCTGAATTTGTCGTATGTCGTACGTTTTAACGTGCTTTGTTATTCGTTCAGGTTGTGAGGTTTATTAAGAAACCGAGCAACAGCTTCCAGATAGCTCAGTGGTTTGCGTACACAAGTTTCAACCGTACGTCCAGGGTTCAAAACCCTGGCATTGGCTTGAGTTTGTCGATCATTTCACGATACACAAATAAGGGGTAACAGGGTTAAACTGAAACCAAATAACTCATAGTATTTATTACGAATAGCAACGTTTTGGAACAGTATACTTTCTCGTGATCTTTGGTGCTAAACGACTGCCCGATTTCTACACAGCGGTGCCATAGTCTTAAACTTTACTGACTTGCAGGATCATTAAAAAACTTCTCTTTTCACAAAAATACAAAACAGTCATATTATAAAAATCTTGCCGTATTTGGCAAAAATCGGAACAAAAGCACGGTAAAGCAAGATACCATGCTTTCATTTTTGCAAGATACTCTTGTTTTCACAAATGCACAGGAGTACTATTTGGCAATGCCAGTTTAAGCCTGAAAATCAGACCATGTTCCAATATCAATCGTTTTAAAGTCTTCAAGGAAAGCTAAAAGCTAAGTGCAACGACTGAAAGTTACATTCTACTTAGCTCGTCTATATGGTTCAAAAAACATTGAAAACGTTTTTCGTAATTTTTCGGGTTCTAGGGAGACAAACCATTGGTCACCCAAAAAATCAAAAAATACAAGGTGACCAAAACGAATATGTTCTGAATCAGGTCAGAGACCTGAGTCCAATGGTACCTTGTGCCTATTACTTCGAAATTGGACATTTTCAGGCTGAGGTGATTTCCGAAAACAGAACCTGATTTTCTTAACACTGTATAATGACGTAAAAAATATTATTGTCTGCCTTTAACAGTGATAACACACCATAAGATGGTTATATTTTTAATATTTGTTCAATAAGACACGCATATAATTGTGTCTAATTTTCCCATTTGTACAATTTTAAGCTGTGTCATATATTTTTCTAATCAAAATGTTAATATAACCATGCTGAGTCTCTTAAAATTTTTAGTTATATTTTCTCTCAAAACGGTCAAAATGACAATGCCACTGACCTCAAAATTGCTTCATTTAGCGTTACAACATTCGGTCAAAGTCAAGTTGAGTGCGCAAACTACAAGCAAGCTATGTCGTCCTCGATATACTAAGCGTAGGCCTGAGTCTTAGTCTATGTTAAGGCTTCTATATGACCCCTATACTAAGCCTAAGACTATGCCGGGAGATGTCGGCCCGAACCCCTGAACTAAGCTGTTTCTTTTAAGGATATAAAGTCACCTTGAGTTGGACCCAACTGGCTATATAACATTCCTGTCGGAACAGTTGTATGAGTTTTATCAACCAAGGTTGCAAAATCATCCAAAAAAATAGAAATTTTGAAAATTATGACGGTTGGAGATGAACGATGAGTTCGTAAAACTGTTTACCTCGATAAACATAGTATTATTCTTTTTGGGCCTGCTGTTGACCTTTTCAGACGCTACAGAAGGTTCCAAATGCTCTAATATGCAAATTTCCACTATCATTATGGTTTATTTTGTCTACCTTATGGTTGATAAGTTTCAAAAGTTTCCACGCTTTTTGGTCATCACTTTTTCCACAATCTCGCGGTCTGTGAAGTACGTTCTGCTCGTGCGGCTGTCATAGGGATTTTGGCGCCGGCTGACCCTCTGTATAAACAAGCGTGGACAAAAAACCGTCTGACAAAAATATGATAATGTAAAATTGTAATATTACCACTAAAATACAAACAAGAATCTATGCAGATATTTTTAGAGCTGCGATTTGACCACTGCTAAGAGGGTGTAGAGACTCTCATCGCAAATAAGAGACTTTGATGTGCACTAGTGCTGTGGTTGGGATTTTGTCACCGGCTGACCTTCCGTTAAACAAGCGTGGCAATGTATCTGACAAAAAATAATATGTTATTGAAAAATTGCTAATACTAACACTAAAATACAAACAAGAAACAAGGCAGATATTTTTGAGAGCAGCGATTTTAGCCCTGCTAAGAGGGTGTTGTTGAGGATCTCACCGCAAATAGGAGTCTTAGTACTTGGCTGTACAGTAGAGTTTGCTGGCGCGCCTGTCTTTGGCACTTAGTCACCGGCTGACCCTCTGTATAGACAAGCGTGGCAATGTATCTGACAAAAAATATTATGTTAATGAAAAATTGCTAATACTAACACTAAAATAAAACAAGGCGCTGGGCAGATATTTTGAGTGCAGAGATATGAGCCCTGCTAAGAGGGTGTTGAGGCTCTTATCGCAAATAAGAGACTGTCCTGTGCAGTAGAGTTTGCTGGCGCGACTGTTTTTGGGATTTTGTCGCCAGCTTACCTTCCGTTAAACAAGCGTGGCAATGTATCTGACAAAAAATATTATGTTATTGAAAAATTGCTAATACTAACACTAAAATACAAACAAGAAACAAGGCAGATATTTTTGAGAGCAGCGATTTTAGCCCTGCTAAGAGGGTGTTGAGGCTCTTATCGCAAATAAGAGACTGTCCTGTGCAGTAGAGTTTGCTGGCGCGACTGTTTTTGGGATTTTGTCGCCAGCTTACCTTCCGTTAAACAAGCGTGGCAATGTATCTGACAAAAAATATTATGTTATTAAAAATTGCTAATACTAACACTAAAATACGAACAAAACGCTAGGTAGATATTTTTGAGAGCAGCGATTTTAGCCCTGCTAAGAGGGTGTTGAGGATCTCATCGCAAATAAGAGACTGGGTTGTGCAGTAGAGTTTGCTGGCGCGACTGCGGTTGGGATTTGTCACCGGCTGACCTTCCGTTAAACAAGCGTGGCAATGTATCTGACAAAAAATATTATGTTATTGAAAAATTGCTAACACTAACACTAAAATACAAACAAGACGCTAGGCAGATATTTTTGAGAGCAGCGATTTCAACCATGCTAAGGGAGTGTTGAGGGTCTCATCACAAATAAGAGACTGGGCTGTGCAGTAGAGTTTGCTGGCGCGACTGTGGGTGGGATTTCGTCACCGGCTGACCTGCCGCTAAACAAGTGTGGCAATGTAGTCTGACAAAAAATATTAGGTTAATGAAAAATTGCTAATACTAACACTAAAATACAAACAAGAAACTAGGCAGATATTTTTGAGAGCAGCGATATGAGCCCTGCTAAGAGGGTGTTCAGGCTCTCATCGCAAATCAGAGACTGGACTATGCAGTAGGACTTGCTGGTGCAACTGGGGTTTGAATTTTGTCACCGGCTGACCTGCCGTTAAACAAGTGTGGCTATGTAGTCTGACAAAAATAATATGTTAATGAAAAATTGCTAATACTAACACTAAAATACGAACAAGAAACTAGGCATATATTTTTGAGAGCAGCGATATGAGCCCTGCTAAGACGGTGTTGAGGCTGTCATCGCAAATAAGAAACATCAATTGATGCTGCTCTAACTGCCTTGCCAAGCTGTGACTAAGCATTTACGACCGTCAGTAGAAGACGGAAGTGACATATAATATCAAAACCATAAATCAGATGCCTGTTTTAAGAACGTACAAAATTTATTAATATGTAGAACAGATTAAAAAATGTTAAAAAGTTACAACTATTTTCACTAGGATAATGATTCATTGCAAATGAAAATGTAACATATGTATATATCGCGTAAAAGTGGTCGCGTGGCCGAGTGGTTAGAGCGCCTGCTCCATAATCGTGAAGTCAGGATTTCGAATCCACTGGTCGCGCTAATCTCCTTAGGCAAGTGACTCAGCCACAATTGCTTCGCAGTACCTATGCGTTAAACAGGTACTAGACTTTGGTCTAGGCGGACAAGATGATGGGTGGCGTAATGGGCAATCATCACGGCCACCCTACACACAATGCTCCGGCATAATAACCCGGATTATCATCTAATGCCAATTCATGCTTATCCGACTATATATCGCGTAAACATACATAAAGAAACTATTGTGTTCAGACGCGGAACCTGAGTATATAACTCAGTCGAGCATAGATGTTTTCAACTAAAAGGAATTTTCATCCTGTTGTTTTTTATAACTATCAAGAACCGCGGTGAATTCATTATGTAGATTTTTAGGTAACCGACGCAATGTTTTATGCACCGCGAAAATTTTAGTATAATTTGAAAAACGATTAATAGTTTGTAATATGTAATAACAAAAATTATATAAATTTTGGCCTTGTTTACAACTCATCCTCATATCATAGCATAAAGTTATATATATACATATATTCCCCGTATGACTTACACCGTTGTCAAGATTAGATTTGCTGCAAAATGAAATTGTAGACTCAAAACTTATCGCAAATGCCTATCAGTAGATGAATATTTTTGAAGCGAGTGACCGAGCCTATGTGCGTGTTGCGCTTATATGATGAACCGTCACACAAACTGGCACAAAATGTAGGTTAGCACTGACAAAGGAGTCGTGTTTGCGTAATTCTTCTTAGCATATTCCCACAAATACGCCGATAAGCAAAATCTTTTGAAGTCCTAAGCCGAAAACAATATATTGATAGATAAATATAATATAAACAGTTCTATAGTTTATTGGAATAGGCACTGAGCAGAAGAATAGACAATTTAATTGTCGCAGCATTGATATACCTATAGTTGACCAACGCAAATTTAGGAAAATGTTTAAATTTTACTAAAGCTTAAATACAATTTTCAAGCGCTTACAGGATTGCATCGAAATATCGCTGTAACTCACTTTATGGATGTTTTTCTTTGCTGCTAATGCTTGGAGTTGAGTAAATCAATAGATTTGACACATAAAATGTCTAAAACCATTGAAACAGGTATAATTTGAATTGGTTTACGAATGTATTGCTAGAGGTTAGCATTTATTTTTCGCATGGCATGACAGCATTTACAGATTCATATAACTGGCGTGACATCATCTACAAATTGATGTGAAGGATTACGGAGCCTCGGGGGGGGTCTGGGGAACCGGGGTGCAGGGCGTAGGGGAGGTTTGGAGAGGAGGTGCTGGGCTTCGCAGGAGTGGAAGCAAAAGGTGTGTGCAAAATTTTTCTAAATGTGGCAAAATTTGGGGAAAATTTTGAGAACATTAGCACAATTTGGTAAAATTGGAACAAATTGAAAAGACAACCTATGGCGCTAAAGATAATAAAATCATAATTTTAATTTTGATTTAATGTCAGCAAGCACCTATTGTAAACCACAGCAGTAAATAGTCATTAACATTTAAAACTGACTCTAAGACTTTACATCCTAATAAACAAAGTTATATACCAAGATATAATTTTTTATGAAAACTAGAGCCATCCCAAGTGTTTAAAATTCAATAATATGCAGAACACCGTAGTAGCCAAGCAAATTTACACTAGTGCTAAAGGGCCAATATGAATACATTCATAAAAACTAGAACCATCAGAAGTGTTTAAAACTCCATAATATGCAGAACACCGTAGTAGCCAAGCAGATTTACACCCGTGCTAAAGAGTCAATATGAATACATTCATAAAACTAGAACCATCCCAAGTGTTTAAAATTCTATAATATGCAGAACACCGTAGTAGCCAAGCAAATTTACACCAGTGCTAAAGGGCCAATATGAATGCATTCATAAAAACTAGAACCATCAGAAGTGTTTAAAACTCCACAATATGCAGAACACCGTAGTAGCCAAGCAGATTTACACCCGTGCTAAAGGGTCAACATGAATACATTCATAAAACTAGAACCATCCCAAGTGTTTAAAATTCTATAATATGCAGAACACCGTAGTAGCCAAGCAAATTTACACCAGTGCTAAAGGGCCAATATGAATGCATTCATAAAAACTAGAACCATCAGAAGTGTTTAAAACTCCACAATATGCAGAATACCGTAGTAGCCAAGCAGATTTACACCCGTGCTAAAGGGTCAACATGAATACATTCATAAAACTAGAAATATCCCAAATGTTTAAAATTCCATAATATGCAGAAAACCGAAGTAGCCAAACAGATTTATGCCCGTGCTAAAGGGTCAATTTTAATACATTCATGAAAGTTAGAACCATCCCAAGTGTTTAAAATTCCATAATATGCAAAACGCTGTAGTAGCCAAGCAGAATTTCACCCGTGCTAAAGGGTCAATATGAATACATTCATAAAATTAGAACCATCCAAAGTGTTTAAAATTCCATAATATGCAAAACGCTGTAGTAACCAAACAGATTTACGCCCGTGCTAAAGGGCCAATATGAATACATTCATGAAAGTTAGAACCATCCCAAGTGTTTAAAATTCCATAATATGCAAAACGCTGTAGTGGCCAAGCAGATTTACGCCCGTGCTAAAGGGCCAATATGCATACAAAACCCTTATTTTAGATAACCCGGCAGTTCCTTCGAGAAACTTGTTTAGAAACTCCACGTCAACATTATAATTCGTAAAGTTCAAATTCATTTACAGCTTAGAGCTGATCTAAACGCTTAGGCAATTAGTAGAAGCTTGCACAATCAGTATTTTGTACAATGTCGCGATGATATTATACCGTCAAACAAAATTTTTAGTTATATGCAAAAAACAACAGGAGCATACGCGAAAAATGAAACAAAAATTTAAGCAATAATCAACGGCTTCACGCCATGCTCATTACATAGGTTCCGTATATGATAAAACTAGCGAAGTGTGTGTGAGCTCTTCACACGGGCTAGATTGGACTAGTAAACCTTTGGATAAATTTTGAACTTAACAGTCGAAATTCAGTTATCATTTCGAAAATATTGTCAACAAATTTACAAAAATTCTATGGCATAAATTTTATTGTATTGGAATAAAAATTATCTAACACAGATTGTAGATGTACATTTAATAAAAGAAATTTAAGTGTATTAGTAACTAATATGGACAGATCCAAAGTGTTTATTTAGTTTATCGATATTTGTAAAAACACGTATTTAGAATTTAGATATATCTACAATATACGATTGTATCATAAGTTCCCATTAGAGAATGTATATGTTACCTATGAATATTGGATCTCTTTAAGCCTTATTTACCCTATCTGAGGCCAGGTATTACCACCAAGCCCCCGCCCCGTGCCGAAGGTGTGCGAAAATTTTAAAACTTAGGAGTAAAAATTACAAAGTAATGAGGAAAAATTTGGGTAAATATGGGAAATTATGAGATAAAAATTAGAGAGAATGTATAAAAGTTCGGGTATCATCTGCTTCGCACATTTACCACCACATACCACCATTCCTCCGACCATAACCATTTGTCACGCCTTAACCGACGGACCTTGGGCACCAAATGATTATAGGATGTAAATCTATATAAAAGTGGAAAAAGCATCCACCTTCATAAAACTTTGCTGACAATATTTGCAAACTAAATTGTTCCATATCTGTTTGGTACTATAATACGTCCACATCTATTGTGAGATTCATTCAGGTTTCTCCACCATTTGTGGCCAATTTTGAGACCATTTGGCCCATATAAGACTATCGAGCTACACTGATACATAATTAAATCTACCACCAACTTTTGGAATCGCTTCAGCTCCAGAGGTGATTCATTAAGAATGCTATTTTATCATTGAGCCTAGGCTAAGGCAACCTCTTGCACATGTTCAGCGAAAACGGCACAGTGAAAGTTTAAAGCATTATAAACATAAAAAGTCAAATTATCATAAAGCGATGTCAAAACGTAACATGAAGATTCTGTACATTTTACAGAGGGATCGAAATACGTTATTTAGTTCGGGTAATAATACAGCAGTTAAATAAATAAAAAATTTTATTCAGCAATAAGAAATTTCTAAACTTCTTAACAGTAATCACATTTAATATGCACGAAGGCATGAAATCGTAATTGGAAGCGATAGGAATATAGCCTTGCAATTTCGTTGCGTGTTTTCTCACGTTTACATATATTAAAACAACAACCACAAACATTAGATGAGGTAAACAAAAGCCTACCAAGATATAAGCTCTCCATTCCAGGAATTCCTAAAAAAGATCACAAGCGTGCGGCGAAGGTTGTTTTTAAAATTATCTACATTTTAATTTTCAAAAATTTCCTAAATCGAATTTAGTCATGTTTGCCCAACTTGAATTTTAGTGGCACCTTTTCTGATCTAGCTGTTTATGTAGTAACAATTTCAACTAATCAAATTTTTACCTAGTAACATTCATAAAATTTTCTGAAAATCTATGCACACAGACAAAGGAATGCGTCAGTGCCAAAAAGCAAATCCGCCGTAATGATAATCCTGTGGTGCAGAACGCCGCTCAAAAATAGGGTCGCTACGGGAAAATTGGGGGGGCGCCTTACGGCTGCCTCTTTTCTTCCAAAGGTGAAGCAGTGCCCCCACCACGCGTGCTACACCGCTAGCTAGTCCCTACAAAATTTCATGCCGAATTCGGTGCATACTGTTCGTCGCTTGTTTAAAATAAATATAGCTCGTGAAAACTCAAACGATCAAAAAGCAATCAATCACTTTGTACATTTAATGTATTATTTATTTTGTAAGCAGAAGCCCGGCGTAAAACTCGCTTTTCATTTCTTTGCATTGCACAGAGGCGCATCAGACCGAAGGCTTATTTCAATTGCAAAGACCAATAGTGTCGGCCGACAAAGCTGGCCAGAAATTTTCAAATTAAGGCCCTTGCTTCAGCAGCAACACTCAAAATTAACGCTGAAGACCACTGTGCAATAATATTAGCCATAGATTTTTTGCAGATATGACGCCAACATCATTCCGTAGTGGTTGGTGGCGGTATTCGGTACGTAATAAAAACAATTATTATCGCACTTTCAGTTGTTGGATTGTTGTGATTTTATAATATTGGCAATTGTGTACAATACAGAACTTCAAATTCGCTCGTTTCTATGAGAACTGCCAAATCGAGCCACATATAAAACAAAGAGTGAAAGACAGCAGTGTACTGGTAGACATTTGTTACGAAAGCAATGCATACTATCGTTCTGCTAAAGCTCGGATTTATTAAATATATATACTTAAATTATTTATTCTTCGACATTTAGAACATTCGTCAGCGCGCATTTATATAAACTTCTGCTTTGTAGCACTGAAGTTACATACTTTAATTTTTTTAAAGTAATACGACCACATTATGGGAATTGTTCAATCAACGTATTACCATCTAGAGATGGCAGTAGAAGTGGGGCCAATTTTTGCCTGCTTGATCCGACCCGACCAGCAACTAAACGACCTGACTCGACCCGACTTCATCGAATTTTATTAAGCTAACAGGGACGAAGGAATTAAAATAATCCAATATTAAATTAAAAAATTTGGTAACATTTAAACTGCCGAAGGTATGAATTTAAGAAATCTAACAAAATATACTATGAGAGTCAACTACTATATTTATGTCTCAATTCGAAAATGCGAAAGCATTATTTTGTAGCGAAGCTAGTCCTAATGGGTGCAAAATTTGAACTCTCTAAACCGTAAACTTGTGTAATGTTAGCACTCAGGACCGAGGACTCCACTTACTAAACAATTAAATAAGTACCTAACTTAACATTACTATGATAAATAATGGTACGGCAATAAAGTAATGAATTGTTTGAATTGACAACGTAGATCTAAGGATCCAAATAATAAATTAATATCAATGGTCGAGCAAACTTTATAAACTGCAAGGTGGACCCATCGATCCGGCCTAAGATTTGACTTGAGCTTAGCTCAACTTAGTCAATAAAATTTATCGGAGCACTCCTGTTCTCTCAAAAGAAATTTTTGGCGCAGCCCGTCTGCTCTCAACAAACAATTGTAAAGCAACCCGTCTGCTCTCAAGAACCCGCCAAGATATGGAGCACCTCGTGTGCTCTCAAAAGAAATTTTTAGGAGCAGCCCGTCTGCTCTAAATAAACCACGAACTTTAGTTCAACTCGGAATCAGCGCAAGGTCTTTGTTTGCAATAACTACTGCCTAGCTAGAACAGTGCTAAAAGTAACAATGTGCCGTACTGCAGTTAACCCTTATGTATCTGAGGACATTACGGCTATATTACTACCAGTGTCCAGAACGCCGGTGAACTGTCTACCATCTAATGTAACCTTAATCTCTGACGCTTCTTTGCCAACCGTAAACACGGTTTCAGCAGTCGCTGTGATCGTCTTTACATTATCGCCAGGGCAGTGTGATTTTTCACGGCAAAACGGTAAGTCACATATCTGAATGACCGAATGTTGCTGCTGTACATGGACAAACTCCTTATGGCGTGTCACAATGTAGTGATATAGGGGGCTTCTACCCGCCTACTACGTGTTCTATATCTTGGTGGTCTTTCTGACACCTTCGTGGTCTCTCTCACCGCGTAGGGGTCAGAAGCAGCGCAGCAACAACTAATAAATTTGTTAAATACTTTCCAACATGCGTACAAAAGACACAAAAGAATTATTACGATAACAAGGCCAGACACAAAATACATGACTTCAGGCACGTACACTGAATCTGAGGCCGTCATTACTAGGCATTCGAGAAAAAACCCAACCCCAAAAGATGGGAACTAGGGGGATAAAATTTATTCATGCGTCGTTCACAGAGAAATGTGTGCACTTGGTCGACATCGTCAGCATATACACATGTGTGTATGAAAACAATACATTCGACAGTATGTGACAATCTTTATGAGTCGTTACGCATAACGGCTTCTGCGTAACAACATTGGTACGTTGTTACGCATAAGCACTTGTATGTAACAACATTGCTAATGTTGTTACGTTCTGCTCATTTGTAACACTTTAGGTTGTGACTAAAACACTACTGCTGAAAAATTTTCCGCCCCAAATTGCCACAGGAAGAGTTGATGTTATCGTTTTTCAATTTCAGATTAGTTTGCTATCTGCGTA
>JASANE010023803.1:0-25794 GCA_030248225.1 Trileptium ribeirensis | reverse complement strand
ACTTTTGTCGAAACCACGTCAAAGGAAGACGATCCTTCAAACATCAAATTCTTGGCGTGCGGAAACCCGAACGACTTCGTTTGGTCAACTGGTTGGCGACCAAGTCATTGTAGTCCTGGCAAATTCATGCCGGGTTCCAATATGATCGGTCGTATTCTGAGTGAAGCGGCAGCCATGTATTACGGCGATGGTTTGGAGGCACCATTTGGCATCGATACTTCGCCACTTGGCATCGATCACCAAAACGGCTCTCATCCTCAGCGACAGCATGTGTCGACAACTGGAGTTCGTTGAAAATGGTCATGTGATCCCAATTTCTGGTGGGAGCTTCAAGGATCTCGTCATACACCTCAATAATTATCAATATTTACTGAATGATTACAAACATTTAATCATTAATTGTGGTATTAACATCTCCGAATGGTATTAACATCTCCGAATTATCCAATGGAGCAACTGCTATTAGCCTCGCATTATTTGGATGATCCTCCTCAGATGTTGGTGAACTTACCAGTCCCACATTTCACGTGTCCAGGGGTGGCTGCTTTGTCCAAATACATTGAATCTAGTCTGGAGGGAACCGGTATTCATTGTTTCAATTGGAGTGCAATTGAAAACGTCATCGAATTGCCTGATGGAATGCCCGATTATTATTTTTTCGATGTGGATAAATTCCATCTTGGACATGCTGGTATGAGGGTTCTTTGGAGGAACTGGTGCCGGATCTTCCCGGAGATGCGGTCATTGAACTATTCACTTTCAAGTGAACGATCAACCATCAAACGTCATAAACCAAGCCAGAAATGGAATGAACAGTGACTTGTTGTGACTAGTTAGTTTGGTTGTCATTGAAGTCAGTCAACTCGTTGCGCACTATTTTGTCGTGCAACATTGTCTGTCGGGAATATCGGTAATAGCGTTTAAAAAGAATTTTGAGAAAAATTCGAATCGACTTATTCAGCTTGATATTGTTTTGATTTAAGTTAAAAAGAAAAAATTTTGGAGAAGTTGAGCTTGATATAATGTTTTATTTTTACTACCCTGTTTGCTGATATATACAGATCAAAAAATATGTTGTAGCGTGCTGCCTGGCTTAGTGTGGCACGATGCATAGTTAGCTTATGGGCAGAATAGTGTTTAAAGGTTAAAGCCTAAATTTTGTTTACCTGATAAATAAAGGTATATATATATTAAATATTACAAAATATTGAAAGTTGCGTTGCGTCGCTCGTCATCGTCAATTATATTTTCAAAATCTGCAGGAGTTTGTTAAATCAAGGCCAGGCCGATGCTTGTAGCAGCTATTTTACACATCCAGAAGTCTGTGGGATACGTTTGAATTAAACCGGACCAACTCGGTAACAGAGTATGGCTTACGCATAAGTACTTAGGGTATGCTTGGCTAACATAAATTGCGTCAAGCACCCGCCAGTGCTCTTGTAAATTAGACTACACTGATGTAAAGTAACGTTATCTGTAACGCAGCCAGAAAGTGCTTTCTTCGCAATGAACTGTATTTATTGAAACTATGCAAGCAGCTTCACAGTTTGTCTCATTTACAGCATACTGATTCGAAAGTTATCATCATTATGATCTAACTGACGGGCATCGTTTGTCCAATGCTAGCATAAACAGTGTCTGACCACTGATCAGGAAATTACCTTCTACCTATTATTTTCTCTTAGAATCATATAAACCAATAATTTTAAGTTTCCTACAGAAGAACATGCAACAAACGTATGTGTAGTAAAGGGAGGCGATTGGAGACTGAGCGGAAGTTTGTATTCTGCGCTCCAAGCTTTGTAAGCATATTCGATTTGACGCAGTATAAACTTGGTGTATAGTGGAAGGCATTTTTTGCTCTTGGTGTCCAAAAAACGACATATTTGATCGATAAAGAAACATTATAAGCTTCCTCAGTCTCTTTAAAGTTTCAGAAAGGCAATAATACCATTGCATTACATTAAGTTTAATGTAAAAGTTATTTTTAATGCATTTTAAATCCACTATACCTTCAGTTCTTCCATCATCTGTTTTACTATATATAAATTTCGAAGACCAGGTCCCGGACCGGTTTATTACCTGTTTTAGTTACCTATCTGAGATTGTGCTGGTCAAGTTACCTGGGATTGCCATATCTATAAATCTAAGATAACATTCTGACGTATATATATACCTTTTATATATCCATGAGATTTTGTATTAGACATAAATCTGATTGAAAGCTGTTGATTGGTTGTAACATAGACGTTGTTAAGTCATCTTATGTTATTTTCGCTTGCGAAGATAGGCTGGCTTTGCAGGGTTGAGGATTGGTGTCTGGATCATCTGGGTACCTGACCTTGGGCTTAGTATATATCGAGAACGGCATCACCTAGAGTTTCTTTGTCCAATCAGGTTTACTTTGGCCTTAAAAGCTAAGGCTTAAAGTTAAGCTTACATTAGCGAGGACGGCACAATTTGCACATCTCACAAGCGTACGCTGTTAAGTAGACAGTACAGCCCGTTGGAAATCGGGTTAGGCCCGTCTCGTTCATAATCAGGTATCGGCCCGCCGTCCTGGGCTGGACCGGGCACAGCCGCAGGCCCAAATTCTAACCTCTATTTTAACTATTACGTCGATGAAATATTATCTAGCACATTACATTGAAAAAGTCAATTACAGATTGTAAACTATATATTATGATATGTATATATATATGTATATGCAAAAATACTGTACAAATAAACAATTTGAACCAAAGTATACAATGTTGCATATAGCAATTGGATGGCCAATGTAACAATTTTATGAAAAATGCCTATGTGTCTTCACTGCAAATATTGAGAATATGAAATTTCAATGTAATTGAAAACAGGCCATTAATATCAATATTCAACAAAAGCTTCGATCAGCCGTGGCTAAGCTAGAAAATCCTATAGCCTCAAAAATTTCACCTAACAGTGGATAAAATGTTTCATGCTAAAGCTGGGTTAGTTAAAAGCTAAGTTACATGGGTTACAAGCGCGAGAAACTACACTGTAGAATATCATTTGATATAGCAGGATAAAATAATGCTACACAATTTGTTTACTATGAATGCACGTACCCGTTTTTTATGAATGGGGGATAGAAAAATACATTGTGCAAAAATCATTTCGAAACCTGAAATTTGCAATTTTTTTTAATCTTTTCGATTATTTACGCTTCAAAATTCAACCATTGAGCGCTTGGCCAAATCAGCATGTCGAATTGGCGAAATATTTCAATGAGTAAGATATTAACAGCTAACGATCTAACATTTGTATGTAATTATATTAGAAATGTAACAAAAATTATATATCACGGCGGCCACAATCTCTAAAACGAGCTGTATAATGTCAGTGTTATTTAAGACGTTTCGCTGGATCCGAGATTTATGTATGTCACAGCAACATTATGGGGTACACCGTTATCATCGGCTGCATCAACGGGATCCCAGGCAACATATCCATGGAAATAGTGACCAAAATCAGACTGAAGGTACGCGTAGGGGTAGCTAGAAAAAATTTCGGGGGGGGGGGGGGGTGGGCGGTCTGACTCAGGCGTTTTGGTTTTCCCCTGCAGGGCCGAATTTAAGATTATTTCAGTGAAAAAAAAAGGAATTTCAAGGCTACGACGACAAGAAAAGCGCAGTCCAGCTACGAAAGTTTTTTAATACGGGGGAACCGTTGATAATTTTTTAGGGCAAAAATATTTCGGGGAGGGGAGAGAAATTCCCTCCTTTCTCCTCACTGGCTACTCCCTGAAGCTCCGTATGTTTTTAAATCGCCGCCATCGATATACTAAGCCAAAGTCTGAGAACTACCGAAATTCTTTATACGATCCATATACCTACTATGCCTATGGCTAAGTCACGGGCTTCGGCCCCGTTCCGAAACCCTTAGTTGTTTTTGTATTTAAGGATAAAATGTTAGGTCCCTCAGCTTGACTTTGGCAGGAGTAACCTTCAGTCACCGTTGAGAATGACTAATAGTCCTAGTGTTTCTGAAAATCCCGGGAATCCCTGGTTCCAATAAGTTGTTCTAACAATAATCAACCGTGCCTAAAAGTGTCGGGATACGATCACAATCGTCCTTCGTGATCGATATATAAAGCGCAGCTTTCCTAAAATTAAGTCACATATTACTCGCTTTATCATGTTTCCTGTTATCAAAAAGGCGGTAAATTTGTTCTCATTTTTCGCTACCTCAATCAGTATGACTCGTTTTTGTTTCGCTTTGCATGAGGCTGGCGGGATCTGACACATGTACCATCATAATTAGGTAGCGCACTGTAGCGGTGTCACATTTGTGAAACCCAACACTATGACAGTGAATGAAGCACCAGCTTAAATATTGCACAATCTGTCAATAGGTGAAACAGTCGCACATATTTTTATGACTAAAACTTCATTCCACGAAGCAATTGCATTTCAAATGTTTGAAAGTTTGACGATTCAAAAAACTGTTGGCTGTATTCTAATACATAATTGTTTCGGGATCATTATGTTCAACATTTTATGTTTCGATATCTCAAATGACCCGCTAGTCAAATTGTACTGTATTTATAACACTGTTCTTGAATCTTGTGTATTTCAACCTTTATTATTTCATTAATATTTTTTACAAAGTTCAATAGATATAATTGTAGTTTGCGAAAAAAGAAGGAAGCTTAAGAAAATTGCTCTGAAGATGAATTATTCGAAACATATACACTGTTATCCCAAACATTTGGTTTTGCTCCGTTTCATTTAAAAATTTCAGCGAATTATTGGTTAGAATACGCTTTTCGGGAAATATAATTTTCTTATAATTTATACAATGTTTTGTTTATCGATACTATCGAGAGTTGATGACGCCCGACTCTACTGAAGAGTATGACACTTGAGTTTTTTTCTTTAATCGACTGCATTACGTAGCGGTCGTTTTTGGCCTCCCCCATCCAAACCCCAAAAACATGATCTGGGACCACCAGATAGTGGTCCAACAACATGGGTGGGTCATAATTTGGCTGTCCAAGAGCCTGGGGGGTCCGAGTCTGGTGGTCCAAGAACATAAATATGGTGTAAATTGATAGTCAACGAACCGGAGGCTCTGAAATTGGTACTCTAATAAGATAGGCGGAGTGAAACTTGGTAATCCAACAACCTGAAGATATGAAGTCGATGGTCCAAGAACAAGTGTCGGGTGTAAATTTCTTGGTGCAATAACATGAGCGGGGTGTAAATTTGATAGTCCAAGATCATGGGTGGGGTCTAAGGCAGCGGTCCAAGAAAATGGGTGGGGTCTGGATAATGTGACGGATGGGGGAAGGCCGAAATCAACCGGAGCGGCACCGCCATTGATTTTTTTGGAAAAGCTGAAGAGTGTCACACTGTCTATCAGAGTCATCCAGTATCGGCTCTTGTAACTATGTAGTTAGTTACCCAACAGCAACTCATCTTGAGCTACTTCCCGAAAAGTCGAAGCTATGTAATCGACGTATTAGCGTCGATCCTTTCTTACTGCTCTTCGCACCATCGGTGGGCGATTTACGAGCGAGATAGTCTTTGCGACACTGGCTGTTGGCTGTGCCCAAAAATCGTACAATGTTTTTGACAATTTCTTCGGCTATAGTCGCTTGACCAGCATCGAAGACGTGCGAACGCCATGCATTCGACCGATTTCTACCCGTACTGCTGGTCTGTTGTTGTTGCTGTTCAATAACTGGCGAGTCGTCATTTTTCGATGATCCACCACGTGGAGCTGCCACCGGAGATTTCTGGCTTCGATGAATAATGCGAAATGAACCAGAATCACATTTGTCTTTTCCAGGAATCGGAGGTTGTCCCACAGTGGGACTACCCAAGACCTCAGCTTCGCCAATATCGTCAATCGAATACACTAACGCTCGGTGTGATGAGCCGGGTAGGTGAACAACAGAACTACGTAGGCGGTTAGCTGCAGAGAGCTTGCGTTGAAGCGGAATGATTTCAATGCGATCATTACAGACGATAAGTTGTACCTCAGTGTTCGAAAATAGTTTACCGTGAGACATGCTGACGGTGTAAAAGTGGCACACAGCGGGCGGGGGCAAGCCAGGCAGCTGAGGTGTTAATACAAGCTGCGTAGAGCTACTTGGTGATACATTGTCAGTAGATAAAGGTCGCGCAGTCGGACGAGCGTTCATTGTAGATCTATATTTGGGATTATCACGTCCCAGAGAACCTCCACGAGGCAGCGTATTACTCCCTTCACGAGAAATGTTTTGGCCATTTTCGCCGGAATCCACGTCATCTTTCATACTTCGACACGCATTCGCTCGAACAACATAAAAATCGTTCGTGTTAACAGATCGGATCGTCGCATCCAGTTGAAGCGCAGTTCCAGGCTTCCGAAGTGGCTCAATGCTGTACTCATAGACAATCCTTGAGGCGGAATGTGGCTTACTTCCAGCACTATCCCGTAACTCCATTGCCGCGTCCCTCAATTCCCGTAATGTTGCACGTGACGGGTCGTCGATGGTTACATGATGTATTTCATCGAAGTCAAAATGTACGTGAAAAACATTTTTTGGGCTATCCAAAATCTCGGCCATTGCCGATTCAACCCGCTCTTGAGCGCACTGCTGTGCAGTCCGCTGGATCAGCGCAAGATAAGGAAAGCCGAACTTGCCAATAACTTCACCAGAATCCAGCGGCGGTAAATCCTCGTCTATTTCACCGCTTTCCTCTGCCATAAACAGGGCGTAAGCTTCGACGTTTGGCTTTAGCGACGGTTGGTAGCCTTTAGACGTATACAAATAACATATAAGCCCGACAGCTTCCGATACTCGAGCTGAGCCGTCCACAGATATTTTCAACGGATAATTTGACTCATCACATTCGTCGCGTTCCCATTCACCGGGAACGACTGTATGGGCCGGCAGCCATACGTTAATCCTCCGAGCATTGCTACAAAAATTCGCCAAAGCATCAAAACGAGCAAACGCTGTAAACGGGTTTTTTGGAACCGATGGAATTTCTTTAATAAGACGTGACATAGCGCTTTCTGGCCTTGCTCTTTGATAATTACTACTATTAATCACGCGCGGAACTTGAATACCTGCTCCGCTTGATAGAATTTCGCGAAACATTACTTGTTGCGGAGCAGCAACATCCTCCGGTTTTCCCTCGCCGCCCACAACAATTGCTGCTGATGCTGGAGCAATACTACGCCATTGGACCTGCTTTATGGCAATCTTCTTCGAATCCGCAACTTTTTTGGCTCGAAGATCGTCAAGCCGCTTCGACGTATTCGTACGTCGACGGTATCCGTAATCGGCGGCTTTGATATCGGGCGATTCTTGTCGTGTATAATATTCGTCATCATCGTCAGTATCGTCATCGCAGCTGCTACCGTTCAGTTGTTCATCGCTAGTAGTTTGACCCAGCGAGGAACACACAGTTAGACGATTAGCTAAGTAATTATTATTATTATTTACTTCGGCATTCGTCATTCCGTGATTGTCTAATCTCGTACCGTCAGGCGGCTTAATTGCACTGGGCTGACGACTACGTCGAGACCGGGTCTTAAACCTTTGCAACGGCCGACGCGGCGGATCCAGCACCAACTCACAAATACCGGTTTCGTCGTTCGTGATAAACGTGTGACGAATGAAATCGATCAACATGTCTTTATTGTCCCAAAAAGTCATAGCGCCGAGCGTAACATGAATAAAAATTCAATCAAATCTATTTTATATATGCTATTGCGTGGAAGGTTGCAGTGAGTGCACACGTTTCTCTGTGAACACTGCAATATGCCGTGGCAAATAGTAGTAGCGTTCCGTAGACCGTCACATCATCACGTTATCGCCATAACGTTCTGTTAATATACCATACCACCGTTTTTAATCAAAATCCTGGAATAAATTTTCAGCGAAATACAGATAATAATACTGTATACGAGTGACTAAAATATAACTGAAAGCAAGCTTAAATTATTTAATCACTCTACTCTACATAAAGAAACAAGACTATAACAAGGATCATTGTAATAGACAACAACTGTATCAATATAGATATACAATTCCCATCCAATTAATGTTAACCTTTATGTTTAGCTATAAAGGCTTAGAGTGCAGTGAAGTTACTTCAACCTACCCGGGTTCATCCCAGTTTTATGTTGCACGGGTTAATTTTTGGCCTACCACTAGTTCATGCCTCCATGAAGTTTCCTGGCCAACTAAAAATTAGCGGATTTTCCTCAATTTGGCTAAACAAATGTCCGAATTTTCTCTGGCGGTGCTAAAAATTGCTATCGTGTTAACATATCTATAAAATTCCAATCACCAGTTTTATGTCGCACATATTGAAAATTTTCTGACAGTTAAAGCCAATATGGCCCCCAGTTCAACTGGTGGACCCCGAACCCACAGATAATCCGGAGGAATGACCCCTACTCTAAGTATTTCAGTTCAACCAAGTTCGGAACTGAAGCGACGCCCCAGGGTCACGACACCAAATGAAAATTTGTTAAGCTTGGAGAAGCCCTATAATACAAGTATACAGTTATTGTCATGAAGAACCGGTAAACCCACCGTAAACCCAAAATAGCGATGTGTACACAATAATAATTTTGCGAACTTTCCACGTGTGATGCCAATATAGGTGTAGTGCTTAACATCAAAGCAGATGAATTGATATAAAGAATTCTCACAACACCCCCAGAGAGCGCCGAACGCACAGCGTCAAATGTTTTTCATTCAAAACATTGGTTTTGCAATCCAGTGTCCTCGCATGCAGCAAGCGGTTTACCCGCTGGCCGAGCTAGCTACGAGCTCAAACCCTGATACAGCGCGTGGCAGGTAGCCGTAAAGTGCACAAATCTACATGCTCAGCAGACAGCACTGTAGACTAAGCGGTGCCGTTTTGGTGAGCGCGGTCTAAAAGACATAGTGGGTTCTTCTTGCGAGCGATGTCATGAAAACTTGGTGGTTCAGTTTTGTTATTTCCTTGCGATCCTGTCATCTTAACTTTACTAGTGGCGCTATTATCGAAATAATAAAATCGACCTTTCTAAATCTGTTTAAATTAAAGATCAGCCTTTATTGAGTGCTCACTTGAAGTCCTTGTTAGTGGATATTGATGCGGGAAAAATTGTGGTTTGTCGACAAGCCGCTGTGACAAATATGAAAGGATTGGAGTCTGATCAATTTTACAATGAATTAATCGCGAAAGCTTCCGATTTTGGATGAGACTTGTTGAACGCAGGTGAACGGCGAATGTGGGAGCATCGACAAGGGTTGTGGGGATAAATCCGGCGTACGCAATCCACAAAGCTATCTAGGAGCTATTGCTCGGTTGCTCGAAGCAAGCGATTAACCCGAACGCAAAGAACATTATACAGAACAAACTTAATTAACACAACAGTTTACGACGTGAGCGGTCCACATTGGTGAACAGTGCGTGTCCAAGGGCTTAGTGACGTAATTGGCTAAATTTTAACTAACGCCCATAAAAGCTTAAAATATTTATATAAGAGAATGAATATATATTAAATTTTGGTAAAATGTAAAGGTTCACACATCTTGGCAGGTTTTTTATTTTATCGACGACGCTAAAACTGGGTTAGTCAAACATCATAATCGTGCCCAAACGCAATGTCAGATTCATGCAAATCGAGTAATCTTCAGGCTAAAGCCAGAGTTACGACGAATCTGTATCGTACAAAAGCGAAGGTTCTCATTACTCCTCCATGCGTTGATCATTCAGCCGAACCAAAATTTAACAGACCCGCTGTTTTTCTTGAAAGCCCAACACAATGGTACATAGGTAAAAAAACTTACCTCCCGAAAAATGAGCCTTGGAATGTGACGCTGCGTTTGTTAACGTCTATATAAATGGCATGTTCACAACCAAGAGGATTGCTATCACCACTGGCCTATATAGGTACTTACATCTTGGAAACCCATCACGATTATTGTTTTCATCAATACAACAACACTGCAACGACCGGTATTTGCCTATTTACCGCTCTACGTCGATTTTAAGCGTATATTTCCATTAAAAATGAAGCAATAAAATATAAGTTTTACTTGACATATATATCATCAGTCATGGTATTATGTACAGAAAGCAAGAAACATATATACATTGTAAATGGTAGTCTTTGATACCGCACAGCACAATAATATCTGAACAAATTTTGTTTTTAAAAAATTACGACTGCCAATATTCGTTTGGTGGGCCCAAGTAAACATTAAGGAAATATTCCAAAGTAATCCTGACAGCAGAACCGTAGGCCTAAGTCAGGGGATATGAGGACCATAAGTCTAAGTAACCCTGACAGCAGAACCGTAGGCCTAAGTCAGGGGATATGAGGACCATAAGTCTAAGTAACCCTGAAAGCAGAACCGTAGGCCTAAGTCAGATGATATGAGGACCATAAGTCTAAGTAACCCTGACAGCAGAACCGTAGGCCTAAGTCAGGGGACATGAGGACCATAAGTCTAAGTAACCCTGACAGCAGAACCGTAGGCCTAAGTCAGGGGATATGAGGACCATAAGTCTAAGTAACCCTGACAGCAGAACCGTAGGCCTAAGTCAGGGGATATGAGGACCATAAGTCTAAGTAACCCTGACAGCAGAACCGTAGGCCTAAGTCAGGGGATATGAGGACCATAAGTCTAAGTAACCCTGACAGCAGAACCGTAGGCCTAAGTCAGGGGATATGAGGACCATAAGTCTAAGTAACCCTGACAGCAGAACCGTAGGCCTAAGTCAGGGGACATGAGGACAATAAGTGTTAAGACGTTGTTTCGTGAGAACGGTGTAGTAAAGTTTTGTCAAGAAATCATTAATTTTTCTTTACAACGGCTTGAAGCCACCTCGGTCGACAAATTTTCAACTACCGTGAAAATTTAACTTTACCGATACTTGAAAAAAGCAAATATAAAAAAACAAACAATTATATATAATTGATGCTTAACGTATCTCGTAACTAATTTATGAAGTTTATAACAGCTACAATAAATATATATAATTCGTATAAAATATTAAAAATTCGCTTGGACTGTCCATAACGCCATTGTCTGTTTGAACATAGCCAAAAGAAGGAACGGTTAGTAGACTATATCTTTGCGACAAACTACTATGGTAGTCTTTCGTTTTTAGAAAGCTAAGAACTTAGTACAAAAATTGCGTCTATATTCTCGAATCTAGTGCACTGAAGGCCCAACCGTAATTGGAAAAAATGAAATGCCAAGCAACTGTGGCTGATCAAGTGCTGAAATTTCAATTATTTATCAATATCAATTTTGTGCTAGCTAGGCACTTTGATTAAGTGAGATTATTGGGTCAGACGAAAATGAGCCGCTATTCGCATAAATTTGCGTTCAAGTAGAAGTTTTCCTGAACCAAATCAAAAATTAGATCCCTGCTGCACCAATTTGAGGCTGATGGCTTGGCAATATGTAGGATCAGGCAATAGCCGGCACGTCAGCGTCTACAAATTGATGTACCTGCCGTGCCAGCTACCAAAAAGTGTGTAGTCGATGCACGTAAATTTATGAGAATGCTCCAAAAACTGTTAACATAACTTGGTCCGGTTTACCTGAAATGTTTTGCGAAACAATACATGACGGGTCTCATCTTTTGCTTACCATACTTTTATATATAATTTTTCTTATTAGCCGATATATATTACCGTGGGTAACACAGTACGGGATATCATATTTGCCACAGCAGTGTCCAAAAATAGCAAAATATATATTTCTACATTAGCTTTAGCACTAGAAATCGCATCAGATTATTACATCGCGATATTATATTCTATACGTGCAGCACATGTCAGAAATGAAAGCAGTAAAATAAGTTTAAGAAATATGTATTCATGTTCCAGTACATTTTTTGCTGCAATTGTTAGGCTTATAACACAATTATACGAACATTCTCTTGCGTTAGTCCACTTTATGTGCGTACATATTTTGTATTTTGTCAAAATCACGAAACGAATCGAGAACTAGCGTATACTTCAAACGGTATTCGCATTTTTCCAACCTAAACATTGGTTTTGTGATGTACCAACGAAATTGGGGTCTTTGCTAGATTCCGCTAGCCCCAAATTGGTCAATTTTGAAGATACGGTGAACATTTTGGTGCAATTCGACTCAGACCGATGTGACGGTTTAGAAAATATCCATTGCGTTGCGGGTTCCGAATAATCCCTTTTGGCACGTAAAATTTTCTCGATAAACATATATTTCTATGCACCGATCAACCACATTTATGAGGTAAGTCGAATGGTGGTAAATCAGAACAGTCGGTTCATGTGTTAGCGAATTAGGCTAAAGCTTAGGCTAAGCCTTAAGCTTTCAGATATATAAATGGCAATAACTTCTTAACCCGTGAACCGAATAAACTGATTTTACAAAATTCGATCGGCTCGACAATACGGATTGACTGGAGTCTAAAACTGAGAAAATTTTTTAGGAATTTTAGGTACCAAGGAAAGCCAAAAACCGAAAAAAAATTGTCACAAACATTGCCGAAACGGGTATTTTCTAAACCGCCTCGTGAAGTTGAGTCGAATGGCACCAAGATATTAAAATGCTCATGATTCAGCATATACACCGCTGTGTTTTGAAAATTGAGCAATTTCGGGTAGGGGGATTCTAGGAAAGACCCAGAATCGCGTGCGTGTATATTCTCCATTTCGTACGCTTGTCCGTGTTTACAAAATGACATGCTGAATCGTACAGTTATGTTCACGGTCTATCTGTTTATAATCATATATGAAAAATGAGTTTGGTAATCAGGACATACCTGTACGCGGTGCGCAAATTGTGATGCTAAGTCGCAAAACAGTGACGCAAGAGTAAGCTTAAAATGCACCCGCAACCATCTTCTTTTGACACCATGTACAAAACGTTGTTAGAGAACAAAACTTGAATTTCAAAAGCCATATTCGATTTCGACATTTTTCTGCTTCATAACGTCATTAGCGAATGCAATTCGGCCCCTGTACTTTAACTCCAATGTGTTCGCGAACATTTTCAAATTATAATGTATGAAATATGAAACGGACTAATTTCTGTTCTTGAATGCAAAAATGAAATTTATGTTCAGTGAACAACTGAATGGCAATTGCTTGTGTCAAAAGAGGATGGTACGGGGAGCAGCTTAAGTTTACTCATGCATGACCGCCAACAGTGTCTGCGTATTGCTGTATCGCAAGTCGTGTATGCGTACATAAGGCAAATCGTGATTTGAGTGCGTTTATCGCTTTTAGGATTGTGAACTGATGCGCGCAGATTGGGGAAAGTCAGACTTGATAAAAGAACAACCCAGGTTTACGCGCCTACACTGAACTCACGCATCATTGATCGCAGCCGGGTTCACGCTTGGATTACGCAAAATGTTGCACTACACGCCGACATAAAATTACAAGCAAATAAATTATATACTTAAGTCCATTACTAGACCCGAAAATGTCCCACGATCCTCCCAAGTCAAGTCTATGACCAAGCCCGACCCGATTGCGGTCTATATTTAGCACGAAATCATACAATTAGGTCCGTCACTGGACCTAAAATTGTCCCACGACCCTCACAAGTTGGGTCAATAGCTAGACCCGACCCAACTGGGGTATCTAGTTAACACATTATTGTATGAATACAGAATAATAATTTTCGGCAAACAGTGTTAAACATAACACATACATAAATGCATAATTTCAACATAAATACAATGAAACCCTTTCACCATTATACAATATTACATTTTTATATATAACTGTGAAACCAGCTTGCCCTTGACAAAACGGCAAGAAATATTTGTTTCAATAATCCCGATGAAAATTCTATGCGGTCCCGTACATCATGGACAGCTTGTGATAAACGTTTTTTGGCTTCAAAACAAGCTCTAAAATTTAATAAACAGTTGTAGCTTAACAGCACGTCATTAGCTAAAATACCAAGATTATCAATTATACATTATTTAATATTATTTAATTATTTAACATTAATATTATATATTTATCATTTTACAAAATTAATTGATAATATTTAACATTATTTAATTATGTATTATTGCTCCACTTTCTCTAATTCCATTTTTAACAGCAAGAATATCTCCAAAATTTGACAATATCTTTTATTATTTTAACACAAAATTTGCAACTGTTTGTTCGAAAAACGAAGCATCAACAATGTTTTGTGGGAAAGTACCAGATTTTATGGCCATGGCTCGGCTCTCCGTGAGCCATGTCCGGATGTCCGGCTCGGCACGGCTCTCAGAGACACACCATCGGCTCAGGCTCAGCTGGGCTATAGAGCTGAGCCCTGTGCCCAATATTCTCACCTCTATTTTGCATTCCTGAACACGTTTATAAATCCGAAAACCTTAATGTGTATCTGTATCCGCATCTGTAAAGCCAAACAATGTGTTATGACGTGTCAACTTATATTTGTAGTAATATTACAGTTGGAAAAACTGAAAACAATAGCAAGCATACGGTTATTAACAACATAAAACTAGCCAATTTTAAGCAGAAACCAATTTTGGAACAGAAGAACAGGGACAAAATGTCGAGGCTAAATCGCCAAATATTGCTAAAACTGCAATCGCAAGTCCAAAACCCAAAATCCGCAATCCGAACTGAAACGCTTAGCGTTTTACGGCTTTATCAAGGAAGTGGAGTTACATAAATATAATAATACAAATATCTACATACATATATGGGACGACCTTGACGACGATACATGTTCAATGTGTTGTCGGATCTTATAGATTAATGAGTTTTACTAATGTTGACTTACTGAATTACTATATTGTCATTACAAATGCATATACAGGATTGGGAGCCATAGTGGTGCTGTGCTCAAAGCCCCTTAAGCCATATATATTAACCCTTTGAGGTGCCGCACTCCACTCCCCGTGCGCAGAACAAAGCTACGGAAAGCGAATAAGCGAAAATTGGGGAACCGGGATAAATTCTTTGTCACCCCAACCCCCCCTCCGGGCAACCACATCGCCCCTCTCCAGGCCGGCAACACCGTGTTCACCTACGATAAACATCTGAAAATATACACCTATGTATATATCCAACGATTGAAAAAAAATGAAAGCATAAAGATCAAACACGAATGTGAAAACCACTCCGTCGTGGAAAAGCTATGAAACCATAAAGCGCCTTAATAATTATATATTCAGGTATCCAGAGATAACTCAAACGAAGAAAAAGATTATATATATATAATGTAGTCACATTAAATCAAATTCTTTCACCAACTGTTCTTGCAAATTCTTGCAAATATAACAAAAACTTGCAAAAAAACTGCAATGTAAGACGAAAATAAAAGCAAATTTTACTCACGAAGATATAGCGAATAGCGAACGGAGCAGCTTCCCCGAAACCGTGAACATTCACCAAACAGTTGGCGAATCATTCCCGGACTATTCGCAACTAAGCATCTGGGCTGTTATTAACTGTTGCCGACTAATTCACGAACGGCTCCATGAAAGGTTGACTTGTACGGTTGTTCGTATATTGTGTGTATGGCAATGCATTAATCAGAAAAATGACCATCGCATTTTGATTGAGTGAACATCGACCGGGCAGTGCTACATAATATGCGTCTCTGATTTGCCCACAGTGGCGGATCCCCATACTCCAATATACCCACATTCGTGAGACCCCATGTCTGTCCCCCACTCACCCGAAACCCATCAGAAAAATGACCATCGCATTTTGATTGAGCGAACATCGACCGGGCAGTGCTACATAATGTGCGTCTCTGATTTGCCCACAGTGGCGGATCCCCATACTCCAATATACCCATATTCGTGAGATATACCCCCATGTCTGTCCCCCACTCACCCGAAACCCATCAGAAAAATGACCATCGCATTTTGATTGAGCGAACATCGACCGGGCAGTGCTACATAATGTGCGTCTCTGATTTGCCCACAGTGGCGGATCCCCATACTCCAATATACCCACATTCGTGAGATATACCCCCATTTCTGTCCCCCACTCACCCGAAACCCCTCAGGTGCATAGCTAAACCTAAAATTTATTAATATCTCTAAATTTATGCTCTCTGTGTTTTTTAAACAGTAATTGCCATTACTTTTAATAGGCGTTTCACAGCCAGAAAATTACGGAACAGTTAAAATACTTGAAAATATGGAAACACTAAGCATAAGAGCAAAATTTTGTTCTTTCCACTCTAAAATTTCCCCAGAGAATTGTAGCTTCTCAGAGAGAAGCCACGAACTCGGCTTGACCATAGGGAATGTCAAAGTTACCATCCCTAGTTTTGTGGAAAGCTTCGGATAGGCCAGAGCCGCCAGAAGTGAAAAAAATCGCTGAACGTACAGCAGTCCTTTCTGGCGGCTAATCGGTCTAGTTATGCTTCTAGTATTACTGCAAATAAAAACCAATCCTGCCCTGAGCGTATTCGACAACAACTAAGTCCTAGAAAAATTTGAAAAAATTATTAATACAAAAGCAAGCCAACAATGCTACAAAGCAAACCCACGAATACGTTTCTAGACAGCCGAAACCCGAATAATTGAAAAATCCCTGAACATCAAGCATAGCCAGCTTATTTTACTGATAAAATGGATAAACAAAATTACGTTTTTGCAAAAAAAATACGTTTTCCAATTTTTTTTTTCAAATTTCTAAATTACGTTTTTATCAAAATGCAAAGCGGCATGTGCGATGTTTTTTTGACAAAATTTTAACTAACTACAGGAGCAACGGAGTTCCTACCGACATTAGCAAAGTTTTATCCAAGAGTTAGTCCATAGGAGGCAGGGGTTACCCTTAAACTATAGTTACGTAACCATTGAGGCCGAATTGCATCCTTACCCGTCCCATGAAAAATTGTAACAATAACGAAAAAATGGGGAAAATATTTGGTAACACACCCGCTCCACCGCCTGACCCATCTACGCCCGTCAGCCGACAGATCTTGGGCGCCTACAGTACTCGCTAGAAATGACTGTCCCATTTCGAGCGACCGAGTTGCTAGCTCGACACTTCGAAACTATTTAAATTAATAGTACTCTATTTTTAAAACAAATGTATTTCGAGTGAGTCTCGAGCGAGCGACAGTCATTTTTGGCGGGTACACTACATATTATGTTGATAATTCAATTACGATCCTAATGTTGATTATTTAAAAAAATTTACGCAAATAAAACACAAAATATTACAATAAATTAAAACGTTAAAATATGCGCAAACTCTTTCGATAAAACTTATAGGTAATATTATCAACGTTAAAAACTTAAGATCATCATCAGACAAAAAAATTATTCCTTACGAATAAAACATTATCCATTATTACACTAAATGATTAAAACATAGTAACAAACACGAAAACAACGTGTTCATACGGTCAAACTTTTTGCTCAAAATTATGAACCCACAATTTCTGGTAAAATTAAAGCCGTGAATTCTGGTAAATTTAAAACCGTGAATATCGCTCAAACTTTTCTAGTATCTTATTATTATTATTATTATAGCCAATTGTAAAGCCGAAGAACAAAGTAAATAATCTTGAAAAAATTTTGGACAAAAATTATATAGCAGATTATAGCCTTCAATTTTAATCAAAATTTGAGCTTCAAACTTTGAAAGTGTGAACACAACTGAAGGTATATGTTGATAAAAAGCCAAATCACCGCAAACAAACTTTACAATCCATGTATTACAGTTACAGAAAAGAAATAATACGACAGCGAATATTTTGCGGAAATTCGCCAACTATAATTAGCACCCGGTTCGCGAAAAGTTAGCAGCTATTATTCTGTTCAACAACTATTCGACAATCTCACGAAATTTATCGCTAACAACGTTGATCACGACAATTTGTACATCTTTTTATTCTTAAGTCTGGTACATACTAGGTTGAGCTATTATAATATCCGATTCGCATTCGGCATTATAGACCCTTTAGTCCATCAGCGCAGAATATACTCGCGGGGCCTTCAAAATTAGTATTACTGGCCAAGTATATGACCACCTGCATTAACCATCCAGAGATTCTAATAGTACGTAATAATCAAAATAACCTACGTGTCAAAACGTGTACAACAGGACCGCGGCGTCTCTTCAAAACTGAAGGGTTGGTAAAAAGTATGGAGGACTGGTCGTTTACATTCATTTTATTACCGGAAGGAAGAAGGGCTGACCCGTCATTATGACCCCACAAAGACACCCCCTCCGCATAACCGCTAAAATTTCAATTTTGAACACTACAAATTTGGCTTCGCCGCCACATTTTTCGTCATTTTTGCAAAAATTTTGCCAAATTTCCTTAATTTTTTTCGTAAATTTTGCCCAATTTTCGATGATTTTCCATCATTATAATTTTAATGATGACTGGAGGCCCCCATTTTCTATATTTGGAAAATTAATGGTCTTGACACTTTGTTACTACCTATTTAGAGGTCGAAAGGCGTAAAAAAACCCGGCAAAAAATTACAACCCCATCAGTTAATGTTTTCACATTTGGCAACAAAAACGGGGGGATCCATGAACCCCCTCGCTACGTGCCTAGAACTAGAAGTTAAGATTTAGAGTCTACCTAAAACAGATAAAAATTACATCATAATGTAGATTATGCTTCAAACACGTGACGGTTGCAATATTACATGTAGTACATAATGTAAATTTTATTGCAATGTATGTAGTAGTTATGGTGGTCGATATCTTGATAGACACTGAACGTCAAGGAACACAGCAATGTAATAGGACATTTTATGATTACAGCGGCGATACAACCGAAGCAGAGCCATCTACATACAGCTACTGTCAGTAAGGACTTGAAAAACAATTTAACTCAAAATCAATTGTGTCTTTACTATCAATTAACCTTACAATGCTTAGACCAAAATGGTTCAACATCGTTTCACAAAGTGCACCTGATCTAGGCATGCTCTGCTCCTACCATACGATATGTTTCAAAATTAATAATTGCTCCATCGCTGTTCCAAAAGATAGCCACGACGAGAATACTGTGCCAAGCTAAGAACAAAATTATTACTACTTTGTTGTCAATTTTTTTGAATTGGTCTTTTTTTTCAGTCGGCCAAAATTTCAACCGTTTTACAATATAAGTATTCTTAGGCTTTACTCCGGGCTCCGGTCATTGCCATCTGATACTAAGCCACCAACGCGGTCACGCTTAAGCATTCAACAGTTGGATAAAATATATCATTATACATAGTTAAATAATACATAGTAATTGCACATGTGTGGTTCAAGACAAGTAGCCTGATATTACACAGCTTGCATACTGAAATGGAAGCAAGGCATTGCTCGCTGTGTAGAGCCAGGACCAATATTGCTAAAACTCAAAATTCATGCACATAAAAATTATAAATTTGTGCAGGTGCAATTATCTAGTTTTAACTATTCGACTGTATAAATCAGTTTTGCAAATAACTGCCTGCTGCTGGACTCCCCAAATTCGGGGGGGGGGATGGGGGCTGGCATTTTCAAGTGCCCCCTGGCAAACTTTTGGACACCCCCTTTTATCGGCTCTTGGCCAAATTTTTTTTTGCTTCGTAAAAAATAACCATGGACATAAAATTTGATCAAAATTTGTACCAAAGTCCAAATTTTGTCAAAATTTGGCTTTTCTCCATGAAAAGCGTTTGGCAGCGTTTCTGACATGATTTGTTACCGTTTTCTATAGGAAAAATGCCCCTGGCACGATTGGGCGCCCCGTGATTATGAACTAGGGGGTCCTCGGCTAATGACCTGGTAAAATTTTAGCGAAAGGAGAGCCCAGTAGTTGATGCATTTAACGGAAATATTTGGAACTCGCACAACTCTACTGATGAGCGCGAAACTTTTGATTTTCTTTTCATCAGCAATTAATCGCGACAATTTCGACTTTAGTACCCTCGAACTTGACCGATATTGTCCGTCATAAGCATAACTATACCCAACATGTTCCTGGACTACTATCTTCGTCAGCAATTAATCGCGACCGATTTCCACTTTACTACCCTCGAACTTGACCGATATTGTCGGTCATAACCATAACTATACCCAACATGTTCCTGGACTACTATCTTCGTGAGCAATTAATCGCGACCGATTTCGACTTTAGTACCCTCGAACTTGACCGATATTGTCGGTCATAACCATAACTATACCCAACATGTTCCTGGACTACTATCTTCGTCAGCAATTAATCGCGACCGATTTCCACTTTTCTACCCCCGAACTTGACCGATATTGTCGGTCATAACCATAACTATACCCAACATGTTCCTGGACTACTATCTTCGTCAGCAATTAATCGCGACCGATTTCCACTTTAGTACCCTCGAACTTGACCGATATCGTCGGTCATAAACATAACTATACCCAACATGTTCCTGGACTACTATCTTCGTCAGCAATTAATCGCGACCGATTTCGACTTTAGTACCCTCGAACTTGACCGATATTGTCGGTCATAACCATAACTATACCGAACATGTTCCTGGACTACTATCTTCGTCAGCAATTAATCGCGACCGATTTCGACTTTAGTACCCTCGAACTTGACCGATATTGTCGGTCATAACCATAACTATACCCAACATGTTCCTGGACTACTATCTTCGTCAGCAATTAATCGCGACCGATTTCGACTTCAGCCCCCACGAACTTGACCGATATTGTCGGTCATAACCATAACTATACCCAACATGTTCCTGCACTACTATCTTCGTCAGCAATTAATCGCGACCGATTTCAACTTTAGAACCCTCGAACTTGACCGATATTGTCGGTCATAAACATAACTATACCCAACATGTTCCTGGACTACTATCTTCGTCAGCAATTAATCGCGACCGATTTCGACTTTAGTACCTTCGAACTTGACCGATATGTCGGTCATAAACATAACTATACCGAACATGTTCCTGGACTACTATCTTCGTCAGCAATTAATCGCGACCGATTTCGACTTTAGTCGACACCTTAAAGCGAAAAACACGTAAGTCACAAATTTTGCCAAATTGAGTTGCGGGCATAGAATTTTTCCCTGGTAAAATTCCGACGTATAGCTGTAAACACGCAAGTCATTTGGTGGTTAGTTCTTAAGCAGCAAACGAAAAACGAAAACGCGTAACTCCGCTAAATTGTATTTTATTAATGCCACGTTCACGTAAGTCTGACTTACGCGAATTTGCTAACGGTCCTATTCACTCAGCTTTATAATCGCGGAATTCACGTAAGTCTGACTTACGTGAATTTGACCAACTTACAAAATGAGTATAGATAAGATAGTCCATGTTGACTTATGTCTTTTTGAAACTGGCGGTCGACTGTCTGCTGGGCAGCAGTGCTCTTAGTCCCTCAAATTAATCCACTTGCCAGCTGTAATTTGTTCCGCAATAACTCGGTTTTTGTCAATGAACATCGTTCGTACTGCGTATCATCGTATTTGCCCATTAGAATTATTATTTTGCTTTCTATTTTCAGCTTTGAAAATATACGTGTGTTAGTTTCAGGCGTTTAGAAATTTTTGCAGAAACGTAGTAACTAAATAGTAATAGTAACATACTAAAATTTAGTATTACTACTAAATACTAGTTAAATTGGTATTACAATGCTAACTGATGACTACATTTGGATTAGGTGGCAAAAACGGCTATGGCCTGGAATTGTAACTGATGCAAAACTAGCTAAATATCCACCACCAAAGGGTGATTATCGCCTTGTCTGGTGGTTTGGAGAACAAGATAAATATAATTGGGTAAAAGTAGCAAATATATTGCCATTTCATGGTGATTATACTTATCAGTGCTTGCTTCGGAGAAAACCAACGCGTCAATTCAGCCTTGCTATCGAGCATGTAATAACTTATGCTTTCGAAAACAATCACATTCACATCACTCGCATTTTGGACGCCGTATTCGCAGAAACTTGTGCAGAAGAAGCTATTTCAAGGATTGTGGATACAATCGTAGCCGGTGACACCGGAGTATCGATGTACTGTGGTGATATCGATTTGGTTGAACAAAACATGGACCCAACAGCAGGTGAGATAAATGGGATTTTTTTGTGTGTAATCATTGTGATACTTCCTAAATCATGTATTTTGTGCTCCGTTTAATCAAATAAATTTCTTTCAGGTTGATTCCCCATCTTGCCTAACTTGAATCTACATTATTTCTTAATTTTTTCAGCCGCTGTACCTACAAGTGGAGCATCGAAGCGTTTCAAACGACCAGCAACGTGTACCAATGCTGATAGCGACCTGGCGTATGACGTCGTTGATTCATTTGGACAAGACAAAGACCCAACAGCAGGTGAGATAAATGGGATTTTTTTGTGTGTAATCATTGTGATACTTCCTAAATCATGTATTTTGTGCTCCGTTTAATCAAATAAATTTCTTTCAGGTTGATTCCCCATCTTGCCTAACTTGAATCTACATTATTTCTTAATTTTTTCAGCCGCTGTACCTACAAGTGGAGCATCGAAGCGTTTCAAACGACCAGCAACGTGTACCAATGCTGATAGCGACCTGGCGTATGACGTCGTTGATTCATTTGGACAAGACAAAGACCCAACAGCAGGTGAGATAAATGGGATTTTTTTGTGTGTAATCATTGTGATACTTCCTAAATCATGTATTTTGTGCTCCGTTTAATCAAATAAATTTCTTTCAGGTTGATTCCCCATCTTGCCTAACTTGAATCTACATTATTTCTTAATTTTTTCAGCCGCTGTACCTACAAGTGGAGCATCGAAGCGTTTCAAACGACCAGCAACGTGTACCAATGCTGATAGCGACCTGGCGTATGACGTCGTTGATTCATTTGGACAAGACAAAGACCCAACAGCAGGTGAGATAAATGGGATTTTTTTTGTGTGTAATCATTGTGATACTTCCTAAATCATGTATTTTGTGCTCCGTTTAATCAAATAAATTTCTTTCAGGTTGATTCCCCATCTTGCCTAACTTGAATCTACATTATTTCTTAATTTTTTCAGCCGCTGTACCTACAAGTGGAGCATCGAAGCGTTGCAAACGACCAGCAACGTGTACCAATGCTGATAGCGACAAGGCGTATGACGTCGTTGATTCATTTGGACAAGACAAAGACCCAACAGCAGGTGAGATAAATGGGATTTTTTTGTGTGTAATCATTGTGATACTTCCTAAATCATGTATTTTGTGCTCCGTTTAATCAAATAAATTTCTTTCAGGTTGATTCCCCATCTTTCCTAACTTGAATCTACATTATTTCTTAATTTTTTCAGCCGCTGTACCTACAAGTGGAGCATCGAAGCGTTTCAAACGACCAGCAACGTGTACCAATGCTGATAGCGACCTGGCATATGAAACTGACAGTGATTACGAAGATTCGGAAAATGACCAACAGTCTACATCAAATAAAGTAGCGCAAACCAAATCAAGACAACAGAGGGCTCGTAAGGGTCAACCGTCAATGTCAAAAACCATCAAAGCAAAAAACTCTCGTCTGCATGGGCAGGAATACGTGAACTCAGCCGGAAAGATTGTTCAATCGCGAAAACCGCTGCCAGCTCCGTGCCATTGTCATAATAAGAGCAATAATAATATCAAGGAGCGCCAGAGAGAACAGATATGCGAAAATTTTTATTCAAAATCGAAACATGATCAGATATCGTTCATAATGCTTCGGTGTAGAAAAAGCGCCAGCGTTAAACAGAGGCGTCCTCGCTTAAAAGAAGCTGCTAGACAGAAAGAAGCGTCGTACACTTACAGTTTTTTAGTGGAGAAAAAGGAAATAATGGTATGCCAAAACTTTTTTTTGCGCACTCTCGGATTGAAAAATGATAGTCTTTTGCGAACGGTGCGAAAAAACACTGATGGTATGGTACGTACACTGCTCCAGTACGGCCTAAGCCAGTGAACCGGACGAGTGATGCCTCTATTGAACTAGTGATGGAACATATTAATTCATTCCGAACGGTTGAGTCACACTACGTTCGTAGTCGAACAACAAAAAAATATTTGAATGCCGGCGTTACTATACCAAAAATGCATGCTCTATACGAGGAGTGGTTGCAGAAAAACAACCCAAACGCAACACCTGTACAGCTGCCTATTTACCGACGCGTTTTTCATACAAAGTTTAACTTGGGTGTTTTTAAGCCCAAGAAGGACCGTTGCAAATTATGTGAGAATGAGAATGCAAAATCGCTGGTTGGGCCAGCAAGAGATAAGTATGAACGGGACATTAAACAGCCACATCTTGAACGCCACAGGGATGCTCAAGCAGAAAAACAGTTAGATAAAGTTCGAGGTTACGCAGATTGTAGTTATCGTAGTGTGACTTTCGATCTGCAGTCAGTTTTGCAGTGTCCTACCAGTAACATTTCCATAGCGTATTATCGGTCGAAGCTTAATCTTTACAATTTGACGATCTTCGAGCAGGCTCCTAATGCAGCAAATAAATCATTTGGAAAAGCTCAACCGAATGACAAAAGTCTTGCTGGGAGCCAAATGATGGTTACTGTTTTCTTTGGACCGAGGTAATTGGGAAACGGGGTTCCAATGAAATTGGAAGTTGTCTGCTACAATACCTCCATTCTCTTCCTTCGTATGTAAAACGAGTGTCCTTTTATTCGGACACATGTAGTGGCCAAAATAGAAATGTCAACGTTGCGGCAATGTTTTTATATGCAGTACAACAAATTGACCACATTAGCATCATAGACCACAAGTTTTTGGAGACTGGCCACACGTATATGGAGGCCGACTCAATGCATGCCGCTATTGAACGTGCCAAGAAAGATCAAGAAATATACGCACCGGATTTCTGGAAAACAATTATAGTTTCAGCTAGAACACGTAAACCATACATCGTAGAATTCATGAAGCAGCAGAACATAATAGATCTCACAGATTTAGCCGCGCGCACGATTGGTAATAGTACTAGGAACACAGATGGCGAACGACTTATGTGGACCAAAACAAAATGGTTTCAGTATCGTAAGGATTTTCCACACTCAATTTTTTATAAAGTTAACTATTCGGATACGGGATTCAAAGAGGTTAACGTCAAGCCATCAAAATCACGACACTGGGCTAATACAACAGCTGTGACCATCAAGCCAGCATTTACCGCATTGTTGCCATTGTCAGATCATAAATATGGCGACCTGATGTTGCTCATCAAAGATGGTATAATTCCAGAATTATATGCCCAGTACTATGAGTCATTGCCGCATACATCGAATATGGTTGACAGACTTCCAGAACCGTCGTTTGACGAAATTGACGATGAAGAAAGCAGTCATTAACGTGAAAAATGAAATTGGCCGAGCGATAGTAAATTTTTATGGTAAACGCTCTTAATACAATTGTTAAAGTTTTTTAATACAGCTGTTTAAAGTAATTTTTAATTTTGTTACGTAGCCCTAGTTATGACAGGTAAAGAAACTCTAAACATGTGAAATACCCTGTAACTTCAAACTGATTTTATAGGAACACGTTGCACTGTGTACGCAAGTCAGGCAACTCGGTAAACACTGTGTCACAAACACTTGATGCGAAAATCCCGCTAGTCAGACTTACGGGTTTTCGTTTACTGCTCCTAGCGTGGGAATTTAGGTCGAGAAACACGTAAGTCAGTTGGACGCGCTGCTGTTGCCAATGCATGCATGATATCTAAATGCGTTGGTTATCGTATTTTAGCGCGTTAGTAGTACAGTATATATTGGCATTTCGAACAATAGGTTGCAACGGGTTATGTTGTAAAACACATTAAACGCTTTATCTCAAAATAGTCAGAATCGGACTTACGTGTTTTTCGCTTT
>JASANE010023802.1:0-46867 GCA_030248225.1 Trileptium ribeirensis | reverse complement strand
ACGTAAACGTGGGTGACGGAGGCATGGTGGTTAACAATCGGCCGAGTCATTCAAAAGTTATAACACACTTAATAATTTTTCACTCATTTTTTAAGAGACTTGCTTAATTTTAAGAGAATTTATAAAGGTAAGTAGATCATATACAGTCTTTTCGAAAACGTGAAGGTGCATGTTATGTAACAAAAAATAACGAGATAGCACGAACGGTTGTCGAGATATGATGAACTTAGGTTTCTCTAAGTCAATTTTAAGAGAATTTGCTTATTTTTTAAGGAAAGAGATGAAATACGTCAATCAGCTATATACAGCTGTTTAAGAAAACGTGAAAATACATTTTTATGTAAAAAAATCGCCGAAATAGCACGAACGGTTGTCGAGATGCGGTGAAAAAGCTGAAAAAATGGCAAAAATCCCTAAGTTTGAGCAACATTTGCTTAATTTTGAGTACAAAGCAATTTTCGTAGAAAAAAGTGCTCAATGAAAGGGCACTCCGCAAGAGAATATGCAACACGAAGAAAAAAAATTTCTAAAATCGGCCCAGGCGTTCAACCTGCAGACCTGTCTGTGACAAATAAAAAAAAGTCACAGAGAAAATTGAAATTTTGCGTCTAGTATATTGATATATATAAAGTTAAATGTACGCCTCCGGCTGCGACTCACCACCTTCGGTGGCTCGTCTTGCCTCCGTCAATAAAGTTAAATGTACGCCTCCGGCTGCGACTCGCCACCTTCGGTGGCTCGTCTTGCCTCCGTCAATTAGAACTGAGCTGATTCAATTGGTGCAAATGTCAACTGAATCGGTTGATGAATTAACGACTTAGGCTTAGCCTAAGCCGTTATGCAATGAACCGATGCATCAGATTTTTTGCATCATTGGACGCCGCTAGTCATTGCGGTTTGAATGATATATACAATTATACTGTTTTCGAGGAAAATTTTGGTTACCAAAGGAACCCAAAAAAATCGAAAAAAAATTTTGTTTTAAAATCGGCTGACGTGGATATTTTGTAAATTGTCTCGTCGAGCTGAGGCGAATGGTACCAAAATTATCGATGTATTTTGAAAATGCACCATTTTGGGGTTTGGGGGTATAACCGAAAAGACCCTGTGCAGCTTATTATTGGTTTGTATCATAAATTTTTAAGAAATTTAAGATCAAATTGTTTTGTAGGTTTTTGAAATACTTCGGTGCCGTCAGCATCCATTAGACAGTGTTTCCAATAAACTACGTTGTTAATAAATTCTGGTTTAGCTTACTTAGTTAAGTCTTGGCGAAAGGCAAGCTGAAAGACGTAAAACAGGGGTGTCGCTAGAGGGGATTAGGGGTGGGTCCATTGCTTTTTGCTGACAAACATTAAAAGATTTACTGATGTGATTAAAAAGAAATGAACGTAACCGACCGGCCCCCTCTAGTTTTAGCCTGCCCCCTGCACTTTTGAAGCGCTTTAGACGCCCCTGGAGGTAAGCTACGTATATGCCGGTTTTGCCGTCCTCGATATGTTAAGCCTAAGACTAAGTTGAAAGTTGGGGTGCTCCTGCACCCTGAACACCGCTCACTCGGTATATAACGTTTACGTCACTCAGCTCGATGTGGACCTTTGTAACTATCCATTGATTTTGGCCCCTGTTTCCTTGTTAGATTTTAATGTACATTAATATAATGTAGTTTGGCAGACCCTAATTTGTGTGTGTCCGATTAAACAATGTCCCGTCGTCTCTCGGGTTGTAGTTATTAGCTTTCTCAAGTCGAGCGTGTAAAGTGCATTGGTAGTTGTAGTCGTGTTGTTCGTCTTCGTAATGTACGGACTATATTCGTCGGAGTGTAAACACTATTATTAGTTGTAGTATTATTATTAATATGTCATATCAAATTTGCACTATTTCTTATAAATGCTCCGTGCAAATTTGTAGTATACATACGTTTATGTGTGAGTTTGTGTATACAATAAATTATAATAAACGCAAACACGACTCATGGCTGGAAACGACGGATGTGTTTCATGGTGCATAGACAGGATAATGCGGACTGTTTGCTAGGGTCTGTATAATGTGCACGCATAAAATGCACATGTTATATCGAGCCAGTTGCCGGAATTTTAGCTACCAGCGAACAATCGTTGGTTTAAGTTATGTCCTATTCGTAAAACGATATAAATTAACGGTGAATCGTCCTCCGGTTTCGTTATCAGCAAATAGCTGTAAGGTTATGGAACGAGTTATCATTCCTTCATTAATGTCATATATACGTTCTAACGATATTATTTCTAGTTGCAAACATGCGTTGATGCCTAAGCCTTCCACTTTCATACACCTTCGTGAGTGCAGATCAGATTGATCAGGTTACATTAAGTCTAGTGATGCAAGTGATATTGCGTATACTGATTCCGCGAAACCATTCGATATCTACTGTGTTTGATCAAAAGCTAGTGTCAAAAATTAGTAGTTATAGAATTAAAAACAATCTTTTAAACTGTATTATTAGTTTTCTTTCTAATCGTAGATCTGTTGTCAAAGTGAACAATTCAAAAGTTTTTCAAGGAACACGGCTTATTCCGGAGAGCCACAATGAATCGTGTTGGGGCCTATGTTAGATCTGTTTACTGTTGACTTTAATTCTGTTTCATTCAAATTATTTGGAGTTGACGTAAAATTGTGTTGTAACATACCAAAAAAACAGTGGAACAGCCACCAGAAACCATGCAAAAGCGTTAAACGGTGTTTAAGAATGGTCTGAAATATGGCACTTGTGCATTTCGTCATCAAAAAGGCCAAATTGTGCACATAGGCCATGAGAACTTGCAAACAAAATATTCAATTGTTAATCAAGTTACACCACGTGTTTACTACGTTAGGAACCTTGCTGTAAAGATATGATCAGACTTTAAGTTCAGAAAACACTGTTTAAGAAATTGTACGTAAAGGTTATAGTGTTTAAAATTTTGTCGTTTGTTATTCCATTGTTTTCATACATGTGACGTGTCTGTATTGATGTGTGAATACCATACCTATGTTCGTCCCATACTGGAATATGGTACCAACGTGCGGTCACCTGGATATTTAACAGATATCGATGTTATAGAAAACGTTCAACGCTCAAAATTTTTCTCTTTCGAAACTTGAAACAACTAACTATCCAGCTCGACTAAAATATATCAACCTTGAGCCCCTAGAATTAAGGGTGTCTGAAACAAGACCTTATCATAATTTTCATGATACTATATTTTCGAAACTTGAAACAACGAACTATCCAGCTCGACTAAAATATCCCAACCTTGAGCCCCTAGAATTAAGGGTGTCTGAAACAAGACCTTATCATAATTTTCATGAAACTATATTCTCGAAACTTGAAACAACGAACTATCCAGCTCGACTAAAATACCTTAACCTTGAGCCCCTAGAATTAAGGGTGTCTGAAACAAGATCTTATCATAATTTTCATGATACTGTATTCTCGAAACTTGAAACAACGAACTATCCAGCTCGACTAAAATATCTCACCCTTGAGCCCCTAGAATTAAGGTTGTCTGAAACAAGACCTTATCATAATTTTCATGATACTGTATTCTCGAAACTTGAAACAACGAACTATCCAGCTCGACTAAAATATCTCACCCTTGAGCCCCTAGAATTAAGGGTGTCTGAAACAAGACCTTATCATAATTTTCATGATACTGTATTCTCGAAACTTGAAACAACGAACTATCCAGCTCGACTAAAATATCTCACCCTTGAGCCCCTAGAATTAAGGGTGTCTGTAACAAGGCCTTATCATAATTTTTATATTATATTGTTGTACCTTTCGTCTCCAAGGTACTGGTGGTTTCGAGATGGCAGTATCGACAATCTGTCGCTTTATTTCTTCGTAAATGACCCGTTTTCGTTGGAGAGGATTGAGCGTCGTAAAAACGAGGCCAGAGAGGTTGAAAAATACAAATATGTCAGTGATTACAATGGAGCTTTTGCTTGAAGTGGTGAAGTAGATCTCCCAGTCGTAAGCATGAAATGATCAGGAAACCAAATTTCGGAACAAACACTCAAATGTGGAAGTATTCACATTTGGAACAATTTACCAGACAGTATAAACGGCGGCTACTGTGCTGTAGCTAAAGGCGTGTTCGCACGCTCAAACTTTTTTCTCAAATTTTCAAAATTTGAACTAAAAATTTGACGACAATTTGTAACGAAAATTGCGATATTTAAAAATTTGAGAAGAAAATTTGAGCTCAAGCTTTTTCAAGTAATGAATCCTGTCGTTGATTGGCTACAGGATTATCCTTCAAAAGTTTGGACAGTGTTCACACATTCAAGCTTACCAAAAATTCAAAAAAGATGCTTTCAAACTTTGATCAAAATTTGAGCTCAATTTTTGATCAAAATTTGAATAAAAAGTTTGAGCGTGTGAACACACCTTAAAGATTCAAAAGCTTTTGAGATTTAAACAAAATAAATTTTGACTGCTATCTACGGTGACTTCTATGTTAGTCAGATGTAAGCAGCTTACCCCCTTTTTCTGGCTTTACTTTTACTGGATAGATGAACCTTACATAAATTACGGATTCATTCTATATGTCATCAAGCGGTTGTATTGCATATGATACGCATATTTTGTAAATTTTGTATAGACAAAATACGTTACCGGATGTGTATTTTGGCGAGGAGGTTATGTAATGTAATTCGATTGCCCATGCTCTTGCGGAATTTTTGGATTGACCCAATGTATTTCCCTTAAACGTCTTTCCTAAAAATCCCTTTTACAAGCGTGAAATCGTTTTTGGAGATATAGCGATAATGTGGTACAGTTCCACTATCTGAGCCAGAAAACACCCATTTCCACCACATTTATGACAAAAAATTTTAAATTTTTTTGGTTATCAATTGTACCCTTGGTATGCAAAATTTTCGAAAAAAATTTTATTTTATATATATCATTGGAACTGGTGTAAAATCAGCTGAATCGGGTCATGGGTTTAGGAGCTACCGATGTATGTTAAAGTCTAAACCGAAGTTTTAGCTTGTGTCTAAGTCATTAGCCCATGACCTGATTCGGTTTATTTTTACACAACTCAAGTCAGCTTTTAACGTGTTGTAATGCATCAGCCGATTTTATGTGCGTACACCTAGGCTGGTCCTTTGCCAAGTCAGTTCACGATCGTAAAAGCGACGACCACGAACAAACCACGATTCTCCCTTATCTACGCGTACACGATTTGAGATGCATCAGTGCGTAGGCGCTGTTCGCGGTCACTATTTTGCGATTTCGTATCACATTTTGCTGGCCGCGTACAAGTAAAACGCCATTACCAATCGCTTGTTTTCTCGTATGCTATAATACACAAATACACTGCGGACATAGCTGTCTAATGTCATTCGATGAACGCGAACAATCGTGCCAAATCGACGAATATGCGCGAACTCAAATTACACTCGTATATCACAGAGCGCTTGTTTGTTTTCAAAAAATCGCGAATACCAATGGCAAAAATGTGAACTCGAATTTCTGCCCGAATCACTCCGTGGTTTTGACAAAGGAACAACCGTGGTGTACGCACCTAAACTGGAATCACACATGACGTTGACAGCTTTCGATCGCACGTGTTCAGGAATTTTTATGTTGCGGAAAAGACGTTGCATAATATAAAATCGTCAGGAGCTATGGTAGAAAGAATTACAGACTAGGAATCCTTACGAGAAGTACATCTGGTTACCTATTTTCGTCAAAATCAAAGATCAAAAAATTTATATCGTTTTGGGTTCCGGGCATTTAACATAAACCCAATCCTGTTCCAGTTCCGGCAAAGTTGAAAATTATAACCTTGAAATCGGATCGGACCGGTTTATCATACATACATCGGGCAAGGCAAGACGTTCTCAAATCGAAACTCAAACATGGAACAGCTGTTTAAACGTTTTCCCGTATTTTCATGCCAACTACGAGCTTATCTAATGTAAATAGAATCCAGAAACACATGTTCCTGTTGTAATTCTTGTAAATCAGAGTACACTGAAGGTAATTACCACTCAATTAATACGTCCATTAACGTCATCATATGATATATATACATATCACTTATCGTACAAAACAAATTAATATACAAATATTAATATATACATAAATTATACAATATTAAACAAGTTCTGGCGTTTTACCATGATATAATAAACAACCAGAAAGGGACGTAGCCGACTTGCATCTGGTTATAGGTCCGCGCGTATGGTAATGTATTCGGCCAAGTCTACTTTAAATTTTCGAGTTTGGGGCAGAAATAAGCCAACATCCGTTAGCGGCCTCAGGTAAAGAATTCCAACAGTCACCTACACGATCGGCAACTTTAGAAGTGCAAAAGGCTAAAACCTTTTAAAGACATGAGCTAAATCCTAAATATATTTTGTGGCTGAAGTTTTCCGCTGAACGTTGATAGAATGACCTTGACAAAGACGAAAACGACTGATTTGGATAAACAATGGCAGAGTTACAACAAAACTTGGCTTTGAAAACTGTAAAAAAATTAAAGTTTTACCTTCAGAACATTTATTCACTGTCGTCGCCACAATTTCGTGACTAACGAAGGCGAACAGTTATTATTATTTTTAAGACTCGGCTGTCGCCGACATGAGATTATAAAACGTGTGAAAATTATTGATGACTTTTACTGTTATGATAAAACCTGAATTTTAATGACTTCTGTGCCGATTGTCTCATCGCGTTACCTAATCAGTCAATCTTTGAGATATATATACATATACATAAATTTATCTTGCTTGTTCAGTGTTTGCTGCGGGGGTGTTTCCAGAGTATTTCCTTAGGGAAAATGCGTTTTTAAATTGTAAAATTCGGGTTTTTGGATCGTTTTGATGAAACTTTTCCTGTTTTATCAATCAGGTCGCAGTTGTGTGCGCATAAGTTGTCGTACATGTATGTATTGCCCAGATATAGAGTGTATTACATTATCGTTTTTCGCTCCTGCCGGTACGGCTTTAAATTCGGGTCAGACAACCTCATATCGTTACCCATCCCGGTATACGTTTAAGATATATATCCAGCTTTCGTTCGTGTGTTTTTACTGATCGTATGACCACGTATATATTAAATTTACTTTGTTTAGTTGGTTCACTGACCATATTCACCGACGGGACACCGATGGTGTAAATTTTGATTCTGCCATTTCAGATTCTGATCAAAAAATATATATCGGTCCAAGTGCTACTCTATTTGATGCATGGTGTTCTATGATTTCATCCATATATAGATACTGTTTCGGTAACTACTAACTGGTTTTTATCGGTAATGCTGTAGTTAACCTGGGCTCTCCATACGCTAAAAATTTTGCCAGAGGCATGAACCGGTGCCGGGGGGGGCGCCCGATTTTGCTAGGGGGTATTTTGCAAAGAGGGAACGGTTAAAAATCGTGTCAGAAACTCTGCCACATTGCTTTTGATGGAGATAAAAGGCGACTTTGAAGCAAATTTTGGCAAAATTTGTGAAATTTTTTGCTTCAGAGCGGTATTTTAGTACAAATTTGATCAAATTTTATGTATATACTTTGGACTGATTGGAAACAAAAAAATTTGCCAATAGGCATTGAACCCGGGTGAGGCCAAAACTATGCTAGGGGGCATGAACTGGGGGCACTTGTTTTGAACCGAAGGAACCGAAAATGTCATGGTCCCACCACACACCCAACCGCAATTTGGAGAGCCCAGTTAACTGTCCTAACTTTTTTTATACAGTTGTCGGCGATATGGACATAGTTGACAATCATGTTTTATTTTTTAGTCCTCCGAAATTCACGATCGTAGAAAACTGGTTAAAGTTTTGCTGTACATATAAACCTCACTATCCGTAATTATGAATTTCGGGCCCGAGCGCATGCTTCACAATAATACTATCATAAGGCAAATAACATGGTTATTATCAAAAATTACACATAATGAAATTTAGCACCTGAATGTAAGGTGTCCTATAGGACGCTATGACATTACGCAAACGGAAATTTTTATAAATCAAGCTGCAAAAGAAATAACACAGCTCCTAGTTCATCTACGAAATATATAAATGTCTTATATAATTTTGAAAAACATTGCGTGTTTTTTAGTTAATCAAACAGTCATTTCTTCACATGGTATGTAAAAGCTCAACCAATGCAAACTCCACTTATGCAGTTGCAGCACAATGTAAGGGGCTTAGCTCTGCAGTTTCCCCAGCTTGTTGTCAGTGTTTTTCCTTCGTTGCAAATCAGGTACTGACTAATGCTCTCGTATCGGACATTATCGAGCAACCGAATATTGTCCCTTAGTCCCTGCGAAATGGAAGGATACCCGGCTTAATCAAACAGTCATTTCTTCACATGGTATGTAAAAGCTCAACCAATGCAAACTCCACTTATGCAGTTGCAGCACAATATAAGGGGCTTAGCTCTGCAGTTTCCCCAGCTTGTTGTCAGTGTTTTTCCTTCGTTGCAAATCAGGTACTGACTAATGCTCTCGTATCGGACATTATCGAGCAACCGAATATTGTCCCTTAGTCCCTGCGAAATGGAAGGATACCCGGCTTAATCAAACAGTCATTTCTTCACATGGTATGTAAAAGCTCAACCAATGCAAACTCCACTTATGCAGTTGCAGCACAATATAAGGGGCTTAGCTCTGCAGTTTCCCCAGCTTGTTGTCAGTGTTTTTCCTTCGTTGCAAATCAGGTACTGACTAATGCTCTCGTATCGGACATTATCGAGCAACCGAATATCGTCCCTTAGTCCCTGCGAAATGGAAGGATACCCGGCTACCGTCGGTTGGATTCCATATTGAGCTCGATAAACTGATGTGATCTGATGTAGGAATTTTAAATTATCAACTGTATTGATTGTTAGTTTTAACTTTCTCAGTATTTCAATTTTAGTTGTCTTGAACAGGCACATTTCTGACTAAGTGATTATAGGCATATCAATTTGTCATGTGACGAACGGCCACTACTACCTTTTCAGGCCGGATGTGTATAGCATGACATCGTGAACCGTGCGAGCAATCTCAACGACGAAAGCATTGTAGCACCCGATCACGAGTGGCAGTGCCAATCGCATGCGCACATATGTATTGTCAGGCTTCCGAAATAAAAGAAAGAGAGAAACCCTATTTGGCCGAGTGTAAGGCCTACTCACGGCCCCTCTTCATAAAACGTGCCCACTTCACTGATAAGACTCCGACTCGACAATATTTTGTCGACAGCGAAATATGTAGTACGAACAGAATTTGTTTGCTTCCTATTCCCCTACTTGGAGGAGGTTCCCTGTACTTCGGCGTCGCCACAGACCCCGAATTTGGGACCCCGCCGAACCCGATTATGATATCAGTTGCTTCGTTTTCTTCTATTCCGCATACATACATACATCAGTGATGTGAGATTTGATGAGTTGTAATAAAAAGAACAAGAAATATCTAAGTTAATGCTATTGTGCCTAATTATAGTATTTTGTAAACATGTGTGTAGGAATGTGGTTAGAAATAAAAGTGTATTTTTACTATTGTGGAGGTATAGTAAAAACTACGCAGCGTATTATTCAAGAGGGCTATATAGGACAGCAAGGTCATCTGTGTGAAACCGTATTTAGAAGAAAAACATTATAAATTATAACAATGCTAAGAGCATTCATGAGTGCATATTTTTTCAGCATTACAGTATTGTACTCGTTACGGATTAGAAGCATGGTACTCGTTATGGATTAGAAGCCAGGGTAGAAAGTGCAAAAAAATTCCTTACGGGGTTTAGCATCAATTTTCCGCGAACGTTATGAAACTTTGCTGAAAAATTCAACCAAATTGGGGTTGTTTATATCAATGAAGAATAATATAAAACATTCAAAAATGTTCATAATATATTTCGAACAGAAAGTTAATAATGACACTGATTCGTACTCCTGTCTTATATATGGCACACTAAAATAATAGAGTTCATCGTTATGTATCGCTTTTAATAACCGATGTTCTCTAAGGTTATATTGGGTCACATTGCAAAAAAATTACTACGAATAAAACATGTTTGAGGTAAAACAAGCGGCAAGTACCAGCATGACTTGCCCTAAAAATCAATAAAAATACGGATTTTTTAATTCAATGTTGTAGGTGATTGGTCCCATGCGAAGCTGCTGACGTGTCTATCCACTGTGTTGGGACGTGTTCATATTGTGTCTGATCTGATTTATGTTCAGATTGCATCAGATTCGATACTATCGAAACTCTACACCTACTGAATACGTGTGATGTATGTGTACCTACGTATTATTTTGTACTATATCATCCGATTCGGATCCGATAAAATTGTGCATGCTCTTTCGGATTGGTTTGGACACATTGTGAACACGCTCTAAGGACTTCGTTCACAGCAAACCACGAAATTAACATAAGCGTTAATAAATTCCTTTGCACTATATATATATAGCTCAAGATTTTAACAACAACCGAAGAGACGCTCGAAGTTGCTTGTCTGTGATGCCGCAAATAATATTTTATAAAACATTTTAAGCTTATTCTGCACAGTGCACTGCATGAAAGTTTAATTAGCTGAACCACAACATACATATGTATATTTTTAACTCGGTATATTTTTGTTCAAAGTTTACTAATTGATAGTGCAGTTTCACCAACCCAATTTTTTTAAATGCAAGTTTTGAATTGCTCACAGATTTTTCTGACAGTTCTAGACCTAGCAATTTTTTACTTGAAGTTTTTTTTACTTATGTCGGCTTAAACGAATCGGCATGTCTGGCAAAATATGCCGACAAGGGTCACGTAAAAGTTAATATTATTTTATTCTTGCATTATATTTTGCATGATTAAGGATTTATTTGCATAAAGTATTGGTATCTGCAATTTATTTACGCTGTTGCACAGACGAGGATTTACGTTATATATATATATATATATATACTTGTATAATTTTAAGGCCCTGGAGTGAATATGACATACATCAGTGAGTAACCGGAACCGAAATTAGCCGGCACCGGAGCTTGGGTTTTTTTGCCGGAATATGATTCAAATATGACTCTTAAACTAGAAAAAATCTGCAAACCCTATTCTACAATATGTTGTGAACTTGCTCAGTTCCTCGGATGCGGATAGTCACTTCGTCGTTTGTGTACATGGAGTTGATATGGTGCTCAAAATAGAGAAAAAAATCTATAAAACCCTATTCTACAATATGTTGTGAACGCTTGCTGATTTCATCGATGCGGATATTCACTTCGTCGATTGTATACATGGATTGCATATATATGCAATGTGTGTGCGTCTAAAAATATGATAATAGTAATTTCTGTTGTTAAGCTTCGACTGCTACACATAAACTTGTCGTTTAGCAAAATCAAGCAGTACTGCGCTGTTCGGTTACACTTGATTGACTAATTGAGAAGCTGTCGGAATATTATTATAAATACTTAGCGGTGTGTAACTCTGGAGCCCCGAACGACAAGTATATATATAATATATTTCGAATCGTGCCGTGAGCATATCGAACTGTTAATAACCCGGGTATAATGTGCTTAGCGAGCCATTTTGTGCGTTTTATTATAACTGTACTTATCTTTATTGAAACCTTTAACATGAATTTGATGACTGTTTGTGAGTGATAGAGTTTGATGGTACTGCCTGTCTTTGGTTTATACAAACATATATACATAATGTATGCAATTTAGCTTAATGGAAGTTGTATTTTGCTGATCAATTTTTAGCTCCCTGTGCTATTATTACAGCGAGCCATAGTATCAAGTGACAAACAGTCTATGAGGGCTCATTAAACCAAACTCTATAACATAACCACTAAGGTAGGCTCTGGAAGGAACAGGATGGAGCTTACTATACAGGGTTCCGCTCCTTGAAGACTTCTGCCTAAAGCACAAACAGCGAGATATAATAAAAATCATAATAATTAGTATTTATGATTTATTAAGTTGGGTTATTTTTTCGATGGTTATATTCTTTGAACTACGTTGGTTTATTCTAGGGCTGCTGTATGATGTGTTAAAAATTTTTCTACGTTTGTGCATGTTTCAATCCTGGTGGTGTGCTAGGATCGTAACCAACTAATACAAGACTGGGTTTGGGATTATGTACACAAGGCGAGGGGGAGCACCGAGCCAGGGCTCTTTTGCCAAACGGTTTAGTGGATAAAACGCTGCCCCGAAATCTAGCAAAATTTCAGTTGTCCCCTCCAAATGTACATCCTGAGCTTGCCTCCAAATGTAGCTAATTCCTGCACACCCACCCATGGTAGAGGTCATATGGTTTTCAAAGGTTTAGGTTAGGTACTTCATCGGTCACAGCGTAGGATCTAGTATTAAAATTTTTCAAAACAATGTAGTACAAGCCTAGCTAAATTAGTATTTTCATTGCTCATAGTATATATATTTCAGGGAGTAACCGGAATTCCGGTCCCGGCGAAAATCGTGTTCCGGTTGCGGTTCCGGCAAAGGGCAAAAACCATACCGGAACCGGAATTCCGGTTTAAAATTTTGTTTGAAATTTTCCACGTTTTTTGCTTCATCCTGTAATCCAAACGTATGTAATATATATTATACAATGATGAAGCTCGAATACAACCAAGCAAAAGAAAAGATTAACTAACCAATTTGCCGTGTTAAACGTAAGTAGGGCGCATAATTTGAGCAGGAATTTTTAATAGTAACCTGCAGGAGTTTGTTAAATCAAAGCCAGGTCGATGCTTGTAGCAGATATTTTACACACCCAGAAATCTGTGGGATACGTTTGAATTAACCCGGTGCAACTCGGTAACAGAGTATGGCTTACGCAGAAATACTTAGGGTATGCTTGGCTAACATAAATTGCGTCAAGCACCCGCCAGTGCGCTTGTAAACTTGGTAAATCACTCTAAATTCAAGTAAGCTAACGTTATCTGCAACGCAGCTAGAAACTGCTTTCTTTTCAATGAACTGTATTTATTGAAACTGTGCGAGCAACATCACAGTGTGTCTCATTTATAGCATTCTGATTAGGAAGTTATCATCATTATGATCTAACTGACTGGCACTGTTTGTTCAACGCTAGCCTAAACAGTGTCTCTGACCACTGATCAGAAAATTACCTTCTATCTATTATTTTCTCTTAGAATCATATAAACCAATAATTTTAAGTTTCCTACAGAAGAACATGCAACAAACGTATGTGTAGTAAATGAAGGCGACTGGAGACAGAGCGAAAGTGTGTATTCTACGCTCCAAGCTTTGTAAGCACATTCGATTTGACGCAGTATACGCAATGGTGTATAGTGGAAGACATTTTTTGCTCTGAATGTGCAAAAACCGACATATTTGATCGATAAATAAACATTATTAGCTTCCTCAGTCTCTTTAAAGTTTCAGAAAAGCAATAATACCATCGCAATACCTTAAGTTTAATGTAAAAGTTATTTTTAATGCATTTTAAATCCACTATACCTTCATTTCTTCCATCATCTGTTTTACTATATATAAATTTCGAAGACCAGGTTCCGGTTCCGGTAAATTTCGATTCCGGTTATTCCCTGATATATATACGTAAATTTTGCTTATGCTCATGGTAAGCACTTCCTGCTCACGCGAGACACTGCCCCTGATACTATACTGACCACTATTTCACGGGCTTGACATTATAAATATATACGTGCATATTATATTAAGTATTGCTTTTAATGTGTCCGTGCTTATATACAAGATAAGTTTTTTTACGGTGATATTTTATGCTCAAGTAGTTGAGAGAAAAGAATATAATATGTATATTGGAGTTTTTAAAAAGTGTTGGTAGTAGAGCAAAGCAGAACCACTTTAAAACCGATTAAGTGTCACTAACATGCATTAGCCAGCAAGTATATATATATACATTTATAAAAGGGTTGTTCTGGACGAGGGCGTTTGTCATATAGATATAGTTGAGTTGTAAGCAAAGTATTCGAGCGATTTAATGCATGCTGGTGGTGGTGTGGCCAGTGTATACACTATATCTGTATGCATGTTGGGGTTTTCTATTCATATTCGCATTAAAAATTAGGGCTATGCATATTATGGGCACAATAATTAGGTGAATAAGGAAAGATGCGACCGGGATAGAATTTGTTCAACGTCGAGTCAGTATCTGTGTATAACGCGGCGGGTACGCCCGAATAGAAACGTTGTTGGTGTAAAGTTATTGAATGTGAGTGCCACAATCAGCGGTCGGGGAGCCATTAGGGTTTGAGTTTTTAATTAATTGAGGCGGAAATAATGACTTGTATAAATTCGTGGAATTTAAAACTCTTTAGTTTTCGGCTACGAGTTTAAAGCTGTACCTTTCTGTTTAAAGCTGGATCAGTTTTAGCGCGAAAACGACTATACATGCCAGAAAGGTTGTTGGTGTAACGTTTCTCGGTGCAACTACGATGTCTAATTGTAGAACAACGATTAGAGTTTGAGCTTTTAATAATTCAGGCTAAAGCAGTTCTCTGGGCGCGTATACGTATAGTCTAAATTTATACAGTGTGAATGACGCCTGTCTCAAGTTTTTGGGCTCAGTCGGTAAATTATCGTGTTACTTCACATCGAAAGCGGCTACATACGACGAACACGCGTTGTGGTTTGCTATTATAATAGAACTTAAATAGCAGCGGCTCGATGGCTGGCTTGATGGGTTATAATTTAAAGCTTTTACGACGAACATGAACGCACGGAACCGATAAAATGGAAGATGCACTAATGCGTGGGACACTTAGCCACGGGTACTTCGTCACGATTCTCAAGTTATAATGGGCTATTAATAAGCATTACATGTTATGTACGTATCGTATATCTTCGTTTCTGCCGAGCGCTGAGGCCATAGTCGCCCCGTAGCCTTGCAGTGCTCGTTTATGTTTCTTGTTTCCAATTGAGTATAGTTCCATTTGAATTGAATCAATATTTAAATAGGTTCCAACTAAGACATTACCTACGTTACGTGGTAAACCCGAAGACAGACAGACTTGTTCGCAAATGGTATGTTAATACCCGCCTATTATCTTTTGTCTGTAACGTAGGAATTGAAATGGTCTTATGTCTGTCTGCAATACTTGCATATTTGTAAATACCGGCTGGCTAAAACTAGTGGTTAATGAAAAAAATTTTTGAGCTAGGCCTAGCGTTAACAGTTTGATGGGCACAAATGTTTTGTTAGTAAGCCAAAGCTTAACAATAACACAATAAAAGTAAAATTTTCAATATTTTTACAAATCAAGTGTTTCCTTGTTGAAGATGATCGATAAGACTATTGAGTTTTGATATATGACTAAATTAAAATGACCATAGCAATGTCATTGAAGTATTATGCCTGTGTATATATAATTGCTAACGTCGGATTTTATATATTGTTTTAAAGACCTGAATTTGGAACGACAAAATGATCACTAAGCGCAGAGTAGCCACAGTCGCTCCGTTTTTCGTCGCTTTACGAATTATACTAGTTTAGTGTTTCGTAGCTTAGTAGAAGTAATTTTTTATAATTACTAAACTAAAATAATTTACCGAATTGTATAGCGAAAGCTTCTAGGATCATCTGCTTGAGTTACACCAAAGCGAAAAATGAACTGGAGGGCGTGGGTGTGGAGCTAGAATTTTTGAAGAAGGAGTTGAGGGCTCCGTACCCCTGCGTGCTGTTCAAGGATATTAGCAAAATTGCGGAGAATTTGGGGACAGTTGGCAATAGGTCAAGTTAACCATATAATTGTCTATATTGCCGGTATTAGTGTTCGCGAGCAACACAAAACAATTTCGTTTGGCGGCGAAAGTGGGTTCTAACCCTGTCCACTGTCTCTTTTTCCTACTAGGCGCAGTGAAAATGAGGCTTGTTTTACAAGAGCAGTCAGATGCCGGGCGGACGGTTTTATTTGCGGTTGCCTAATTGATGTTTTCGATGGATGAATGAAGCTCACGTGACTGTAAATATGCATATCAAATGAACTTGTAACTCTGATTTTGAGTCTTTGAGTTTTTTTTGTGTTTTACTCTATCGTCGTCTACGCTGATATACTACTACGACATTTGCAGTTAGTGTAAATACTTCGTGGTTTGCCAACAATCTGTTATTGTTAACAAATCGCTACTGAGTTTCCTCGTTCACTGCAGTAAGCAGTGAAGGAACGGTTTAAGGTTTTACCACTCAATTCCAACATATCACTACCCACTATTTCCCGTACGCTATTTTTTTCAAAACGTAATTTTTTGAAACTAGGATCAAGCATGTTTTGCTCTTGGTATTCTTAAACATGCGGATTTTCGGGCGTTGTGTTAGTTCACTTTCGTATTTTTGGACGATCTGTAGACTTAACTATTTAGATATTTACAGCATTGTGAATAGCCCTAAAATCCTGAAAGAGAGATTTACAAATATTCGACTCAATAAATTGTTTTGGACCCTTTCAGTCGTAGTTTATTTATGTCTTGAACCAAGGAAGTAGAAGACTAAATTTGTGAACGTTTGTTTTAGGACTGGACGTGTATACATAGCCTTAAATATATATATGCTCAACATAAAATCAAAGTTGCAGTGTTCTAACTACTTCGATAACTTGTATTAGCGGGTTGTTTCACCTAATATCACTGCTAAATTTCGAAGCATCAGTGAACGTAGCAAAGCAAAGATTGCGCATTTACTTATTTGCAATTTAATATGGCAGAAGTTGGTTTTGACTAATGATTTGCAGCTTATAATGCATAGGGTTTGCTCTTATCACATAAATATCGAAACTATATCGGTTGGTGCGCTCAAAACAAATGTTAATCATTTACTAATAGCAATTTAATACCGCGTTATTTAATTTTTGTATATTTAACTTGATATAATTTATTAATGTAATTTAAAATCTGCTTAAATTTTCGCAGTTTATCTATGTGTGGCGGTTGTCTCAGCAGCACCTAACAACGCTTAATATATGAGCCAGAAAGTTGGACGGTATTTTTAACATAGTATGAGACCAAATGTTGAAATTTGGCTATAAACTATGTAAGCAGTGAATCAGTTTGACTTATGATTTTCACAGCATATTAAACCGAACCCCTATGGAATGACTATAATATTCTGCTTAATCTAGCTTTGTAATGAAGAAGAATGTTGAAAAATTATCTTAACTTAAAATGAACGAAATGTTGATATCGTCTTCATCATCCATATAGGTAATGCATGGTCAGTGTCCGAGGTCCCGGTGGGGGTAGCTGGTACTCTTGGGAGGATTCCTTTGGCCTCTCATGGGTTGCGGCCGGCCGGTGGATGGGTGTAAACCCCTAACACCTATGAGCATGTATGTATGTAAAGTATACTTGGTCAATGGTTCGATTGCGTTTAGTGAAATACAGTGGTATCATATAAGTATAAATTAGGGCCGTATATACTACTACTATTAATCGGATACAGTTGAGTATATATGCTTGCTTGCTAAGAGTGAAGTTGTTGTTACACTGAAATGTTCGTTTGGTCCCGGCTATACAGTCTACAAACCATGGACTTGTCCTATATTTTGGGTGTTTGTCCGCTAATTCGAGGTGAGGTCAAACAAATTTTTTTCGACCTATAATTCGTACCCATAAATAGCGTCGCAACGTTTAGTTATCTGTCACTTACTGTTTGACTGTTAATAATATTCAGCTAGTATTATGTAGATTGTAGGAGTCCTTGTGCTTGGCTGCACTGTCTATAAAACGTGGATGTGGTAAAATTGTGGGCAGTCAAGTTATTAATTCGTATCAAGCGATACCATTATAAGCGCATTCTATTACTTATATCACTTTCGTTGGAGAAATTAAACTTAAAATACAATATTTTCAATTAGAATTCTAGGCTGTATTATTTTTGCTGTTACCGTCTCTAACTTTATAATGACTGGTTAGGGTTTGCTGTAATTGTTTGCAAGCGTCTAGCCTTAAGCTGGCAGTTAATGTCTATAAAATTCCTTGCATGAGCCTATAAGATGGAGTATGCCATACTTAGGATCATGCCAGTATTTCTGTTGCTTCCTATATATAACTTTTAACTACGTTTAAAGCGAATGTTTACTTTTGTAAATAAATGTATCAGCGTCAATATAAGTTTAGCAAAGTACAGATAAGTAGTGATTACATTCTTAGTATCAACGAAGAACTCTTATTGGTCAGGTCTTTGAAGTTTGGCGGCGTTTGTTTGTGGAGTTTTTTTTGTTGTGACACACATAACTGAATTTTGGTTGAGCAGCTTGATTCATGCAATAGCGCATTTGGAAGTTTGAAATGTCTGTTTGTGCCCTTAGTTTGGCGCGGAACCCGATTCTTACATCTTCCCGCGGAAAAACGGGCCAAAGGAGTTCGTGTCGGGTCCCGATGGCGCTCCAGTAAAGCGCGTTTTACAGTTAATTTAACTCGACAACCGGTGTAGATATCTGAGTCAAATTGGACGCATTTTGGAAAGATGATAAGCCTCTATAATACTTATAAGTCTATGCGAGCTTGTTGTAGGATACAAGGTGTAGTTTAAAACGGGTTTATAAATGGGCCCATATGACCCAAAATTCATAAAAAGTAGCCGCTGGAGCTATATAGAAGGTTTTGGTGTCATTTTCTAGAGCAAGTTATCCTCTATGTAGCTACTAATGGTGTGCTGCTATTATCATTATTTGCGCTGCAGGGTCTGGTCAAAACGGGTATTTCCATGGGACACAACAATGGTATATAATACCTCCGCAACCGCTTTTGAAAATTTTTAAAGTGCTCACAAAGAAAAAAAACAAGGGTTTTATATATCGCTAATCACGACTGTTACATTTCTAAAAATGGACGTATATGCTAATTAGTTAATTAATTGATTACCTAATTAGTTAATTTTATGCAAATTTTAAAGTCACTTCAACATTGGTGATTCTTGCCCTCGGGTGTTTCCGATGTCGCTGATCATGTATATGTGACTTTTGAAGCCCTAAGATTTTATCATGTGTGCTACAATTAGCTAATTGGTTGATATTACTAATAAATTTTTTTAGCTAGATAGGTTTTTATATGTTGGATTTGACATCATTTGTCTAAAACGTTAAACTTATTATCAGTTGGTCAGATATTTAGTTGAAATCTATGTATACATAAATAAATAAACTTTGCCTGTTACAATTATGTGCATCTCTCTAAACTGTACTCAGCACTCAGAATTCGCCATCTTGGTAGACAAGACAAGCTACTAGTTTAATGTCAAAAGTTAACATATTTGGGTTTTTATGACGCGTAGCCCACCGTAATGTACGTCTGCTGTATGATATAGTATCGTGATTTTAGAACAGATGCATCTTGGCAAATATAGAAAACCTAACGATCTGAGCGAACCATGCAATATATATATAATTAGCAACCGGCTACAGTGTCGATCAGTTTCCTCAAATAAAATATTATTGTGCAAAACATCATAGCGTGTCCATCTATTAGTCGCATTGCTCATTGCCAGATTAGTGGATATTCGCAAATTTTTGTTGGTTTGTTCATTGGAGGAATAACAAGTCCTTACGGTTTTGACATGTGATCAAAGTGGCCGTTGCGTTGTCAAAATGTGTAACTGTCGACAAGGGCGTACCCAGGAATTTGCAAAGAGGTGGGTCGCGGCCCACAGTGGGTACCCAAAAGGGGGTCCGGGTGGCGGTCGCGCTCAGAAATGTGAAAGCGGGGTCCAGAATTGGTATATTGAGTACGCCATAAACAAGTAAAAAATGTAACTGTTGCCAAAATAGCGAATTTTGATACAAAAATGTGAAGTTTGGTCAAAAATACGGTTGAAAGTAATTGTTTTCTAGTGCGAGAGAGGTTAGTTTTACGACAATTTCCGTCATGATTTTCAACAGGAACCATTCAAAAAATATTGTTTGGGGTTCAACCAAAAAAGGGGGGGTCGCGACCCCCGCAACCCCTCCACCCCTGGCTGCGCCGTTGACTTTTGATATATTATGGTTACTGTGGGGAATTAAATAAGGCTTTGAAAGCTGAATTGAAGTAGTCGCTAAGCGCATATTAGCCGTGTTCACTCCGCTTCTCCTAAGCAATAGTTTATGTCTCATTAGCTGGATGAGTCGTGTATGTATTTGCCGCCGGCATTGTCCCAATGAAGAACCCATTCCAAAAGATCCAAATCGATTATTATATGGACTTGGGACGTATTGTTATTGCTGTTGTAAACTCCAAGCGAGAAGCAATTATAAACACCGACAGCTAAATTCGGAGTTCTTTGAACTAACAACAACAAGAACAAACTTTACCAATCACTTTGTCCTCTCCGGCAATATATTAGATAGAGTGTGATTGTGATTTGTTCGACGTAGCGGCAGCTATTGTACATATATAGCCTTTTATCGGCTATAAATATATATATATATATATATTTATTAGTTATAATAATAATTGTGCTTCCGTTCTGAGATTCAGGCCCCCAATTGTTGTGTTATTCCGAACACGACAAGAGATTCTGTCGTCTTTGATTTGAGCAATATTGAACTTATGAAGTTCTTTAAAGTGCCGCCATTGCCACTGTTGTGAGGCTCGAATGAATAAACGCGGTAAACCTATGCCTTAGTTTTTGGCACGTTTGGGGCTCGAGTATCTGAACATGTATAGGTGTTTATATTTATATATGGTTAAAGGAGAGTTCTCAGTAACTACTGGTAGTTAGTGGTCCGAAGTTTTCATACGAAACTTAATTGATCGTGTCGTAATTGCCTTCGGCGTTTAAGCGATGTGTGTGTATTTGCTGTGCCCAGTTTGCCGCATTGTATAAGCGAGACATAAATTTTCGATCTACGCTCCTGTTAGCTTAACTTAGCTGGGCTTATGCTTAGGATGCTGAGATGTAAAGAAAATGTATACGTATAGCAAATGTTGGATATTAATCTTGAGTTATGGCGGAAATGGGGTTTCGCTTAAAGATTATTGTTTATTATGTGAGGCGTGTTCGTAGCAGTCGAATTTTTTCATGGAAAAATTCTGCAATATCGTCAGCTTCATCTTCGCGTAAGTTAGCTTTGGCGGTTTTACAGAGCATGTGGTTGATGACAGTCCATTTGGAGTTGTTAGACGCTTGATCGATTCTGGACTTCCAGAAAGCGCCAAGTTTCCGTTGACAGAGCTGTCGAAAGTGCTGTATTTGCTTATTGTAGATTGTTTTCGTGTTGTCAGTTTGTTTTCTTCGCCAAGCTCTTTCCAGACGTCGCAGCTCACGTTTGGAAGTAGCACATTCAGAATAATAACATACTAATGATACCAATACCAATAATACCATTGCGCATACCCATCGGGCAAGCAGAACAATAGTATCTTCATACGTATTTGTTCTACGCACCATTTGGTTATTGGTCATACGCAAATTGTTAATATTAGTTTCAGGAAGTATAGTAATAAGGGACGAAATGTTAAATCTAGTATTTTGAGGTCTGCCACGTGCTGCCATAGCTTAATATCATGCTGTAAAGATATAAAAAATGGAAAATAAATCATCAATCGAGCGTTCCCAAAGGGTTACTTCCGAAGTGGTTAACTGTTCTTGCGGATAACTTCAGATATATCGATATGGATGGTACCATTGAGTTTCTCCTGTAATGCTGGATCGATCTAGGTGCATCATGTCTATTTTGCAAAAAAATTTTTTTCAAAACTTGGGCAAACCGTGCCCATCAGTTAGATGATAATGATGATAACTTTCTATTCAGAATGCTATAAATGAGACAAACTGTAATACTACGAGCACAGTTTCAATAAATACAGTTCATTGAAAAAAGTAGTTTCTGGCTGCGTCGCAGATAACTTTAGTTTACTTCATTGCGACTGATTTACAAAGATTACAAGTGCAGTGGCTGGTGCTTGACGCAGTTTATGCTACGCTAAGTATACTAAGCTGTAAGCTTACGCTAAGTACTTCTACTTAATCCATACTCTGTTACTTAAATTATATTGTACAATTCAATTCAATTATACGTTGACTTAATATATTCTGGCTGGTGACCAATGAAACTAATTAAAGGTAAATTGGTTATATAAATCTAAATACATGAAGTAAATAAAATTTCCAACGATAAAAATGACTAAAATGCACCATGTACGGCTTCATATGTTTATAACCATGAGTTCAAAATAAAAAAACTGTTACACAGTTTTTACTGTCAACATTTGTATTAAATAGAGCGGTAAGACTCTAATTATGATAAGTAACATAACTAAACAACAAAAGCTTGTAATATCCTTTGCAATTTCATTACCAGATTGAAGGATAACTAGCTTTATTTTGGCACTTGTGTTCTTGACGTTAACTCCGTAGAAGCTTAGTTTCTTCTATATATATGAACGTTTATGTCAGAAAACAAACCAATAATATTAGTTCTTCGAACACTGCAATTGTGGAAAATTTGGACAAAAACTAAAAGAAGTACTGGAACTGTTCATTTAGCTGGCGTTAACCACAACACCAAGGCTGGGCTTTCGCCGGCGAATCAGTACAAAAAAATGAATGAAATTCATTATTGTGCATAAAACGGTGCAGCTTCGATGAAGCATGCAATATGTTCAACTTGTTCTGGAAAAATTACGATTTCCAGGAGAAACAGTAACAATACGCAGCACCTTGATCCGGAATTCTTAACTCCCCTAAAAATGCGACATTAATTAATGCACAGTGAAATTCAAAGAAGCAGAAAACATAAGTTGAAAATGTAACATGGAAGGTCTTGACGGCTAGCTACGTAATAAAAAACTACTATACAGTCAGCGTAACAATGTATTGTCCAGAAAAGAACAGAAATTCGTTTGTTTATATTGCTGGCGTCGTAGCTTTACCTATGACATAACCAAAGGTAGTAAAAGACACAACTAGGGAGATACATGCGTGCTGCACATACTATTGTGGATCATCCTACTTTTTTACAAAATTGCTAATATAAAAATAGTGTTTCGCAAATTCTGACATTAAAGGCTAGTCGTAGTTAGAAGTTACAGAGGCATATTCTATGTAGAAGTACATTCACGCAAAGTCCATTAATTTCAGACGTAAAAATATGAATTTTTTATTACTGTCGCAGCTATAATTCAGTTGAACAACTAACTCGCATTACGTTTTTATATTTCTCTATCTCTTTTTTGTTGAGTAAAACACACTTGGTTAGGTAAATTATTATATGTAGGTAACAGCAGCGAAACGACGCTGACGGACTATTGCCCAAACTACGCTTGTATAAACTTTTTCACATTTTGGACAACCAATCACTAGAGCTACCGAAAAGAGATTGCCACCGCCTTCCTTTAACGTTTGATGTTGCCAAAACGACATGACTCTAATAAGCTCATTGCGGAGACGAGCTCGTAAGTTTATCTGTGCCCCAGACAGACGAAAAGCGAACACAAAATTATTTCGACCATGAACGAGCATACTGCACTTACGCGATATATATGATACGCAAAATATCAATTTTCCGCGTTTGCTAAGTTATGATTTTCATATTTATGTATAATTAGCAAATTAGCAGCACATTATCGAAATCTTTAACAGATTTATATAATCTGTTGCAAATGGAAATGTCATTCTTGCTCATTTACGGCCTGCCAGAGAAATGTTATTTCATTTTATGCTATATCCATTATCTTAACTACTTCTAATTTCATGGATGAAACTGCATTGCGTAGAACCCTACTGTAAACGGCTTTGTTCCAAAATTAAACTTAAGGCGTGTTGACACGCTCAAACTTTTTGCTCAAATTTTGATCAAAATTTGAGCTCAAATTTTGCTCAAATTTTGATCAAAATTTGAAAGCAACTTTTTTGCATTTTTGGTAAGTTTGAATGTGTGAACACTGTTCGAACTTTTGAAGAATATTCCTACAACCAATCACCGACAAGATTCATTGTTTGAAAAAGTTTGAGCACAAGTTTTGTTCTCAAATTTTGAAATACCACAATTGTTCGCTAAAAATTTACCGTCAAATTTTGATCAAAATTTGTTCAAATTTTGAGCTCAAATTTTTGAGTTCAAAATTTGAACAAAAAGTTTGAGCGTGTGAATACGCCTTTGATTGCATATAATCAGAAATAATTAGGTATTATGTAAATTATAGCGAGTAAACGTTGTTTGCGGACACTTTAACTAATCAACAGCTTTTGTTAACCAATAATAATCAATTCATTGTCTTAAATGTAGTCGGACGTACCCAAAACGTTTGCCGTAACCCACTTTCACTCTGTTAAGTCGTTATATGCAGCGATCGGATTTATTAAACTTTTTTTATTACCGCAGTTGAAATATACAGTACAATTTACTGTAACAAGAAAAGTTAGAGAAAACGTGAAAATGGCTAGAACGCAATAATTGCAATGTTTGAGGCGAAATGCCGCTGTGACATAAACTGAAGCGTCCACTAGGCAATATCAAAAGATTAGCAACCGCTTTAACCAGTGTACAATTTCCTTTTAGTCCACGTTGCATAGTTATTATTAGCAGCTTTGTTTTAAGCTTACCAGGCACTCCGGAATTACTTGATCAATTTTCAAAAATATTCTACTTGTTCTAGAAAAATGACATTACTTCGTACGCAATCGACTGATTACAAACCTAATATTATGACAAATAACAAATTTCGAAAACTTCGGTTTATTTATATGGTCCAGTAGCCTAATTGGAAAACCGTAAGACTTTCCATAGCGATATCGGGAGTTCAAATCCGGGACTGAATAACTCAGCCTGCCATCCCTCCCGAGTTAGTAAATTGTACACCACAGGTGTTTAAACAACCTGGACAAACACACAATTTCCAAATTTAGTCACCACGTTGCACGAAGGACAGAACACTTGGGGAAAAAGAGATCGGCATCTCGTTGACATTGGTGAAATTTTTATTTATTTCTTATATTTTTTATTCTATACATTCAGTTGAACGGACATTTTAGGTGTGTAAAATTCATATTAAAATGAGGGTATACTCTGGTAAATAGCATACTTTAATTCGGTATAAAATAAATTTCTTCCCTGTGATATGCCACGACTACCATCATTTAAAACATTTTACTAAAAACTCAAGCAGCAGCATTTCTCCAACCATCTGATGCCACCATTAAGCTGTATTTTTTGCTTTCGAAAACCGCAAATAAGGAAGTTTCGCTTCGCATTCGAAATATCTATGCAGCGTTCGTACAACTTAAGGTGTAGGCACCCTTTGTTTTGAACCTGCTACTACAGTTATATTTATTAGAGGATATTTCTATCGTCCTGTTAATGATTTTCCTCTTTTTAAGCTGTTGGGTCAAAAGAACTTGATTTAGCCGGCCGGCAGACTCTGTTATGTTTAACTCAAGAATGGTGTTGTCGGGTGTCATGCGTACATTATATTCCAGGATGCAGTGTATCAATTTCCAATCGTTTGCCATCTTGTAGAATAACCACTACCTCAATAATCAGGTTAGCCAACCATGATATATTAACGCTCATGAAATTTGATATTGCATGTTCAGGCAATCAATTTTAGCAGAAAAATGAAGCAAAAAGATGGCACAATATTAAAAGTGTATATGTTATTAGTATATACTGACACAATTTTGTTTGTCCCAGTTTCAATCTTTGCGGTGTACCAGTATACTAGCATTTAAATCACAAATAGGTTGCTAACCGAACGGTTTCAAAACAACATCTAGTAAATGCAATAAACAGTTTAATACTGGCACCAACAATGTGCGTCGAGTAGCATTTAAATCGGTTCTTAGTAGGCAGGTGGTGGTCGACATATGTGCTGATAAACCACATTTTGATCTAAGGCTATGCATTTTCAACTTGCTGATCAAGGTTTACGGATTTGAGCTCTTTACCGGTTTTATGTGTGATGAAAGTTCGTGATAACAAGCCGGATGCAACCGAATTGCGGCGACGTCCAGAGAGTACACAACCTTAGTTCACACCACATGGCAAACTAAGTGGACTTTCACTAGCCTTCATATTTCTTGCCAAAAAAGTAAATTCACATTGTAGAATGCCAAAAACGGTTTGTAAAAATACGAGCTATATAGATCAGCACAAATTTGCAAAGCTAAATAGATCACGTTACATTCATTTATTACGCAAAAAAGGGCTGTTGTTTCATAGGTGCCCTAGGACCATCAGCTTACTGAGTGGATGTTCTTGAAGGGGGAGTGCTGGGCAGCGGCGGGGAACAAAAACATTTCCTCATTCTCTCCAATTATTCTCGCCATCCTTCCAAATTTCCCAAATTTGTATTAAATTTTTGTAAATAACCATCATTTCCATGCCATCCCTTATAAGCTGTGTATATACTGCCTTAACACTATCTAAATAAAGGAATAAAGTTTCGAAAAAAACGTTAATATAATTATGATTTAGAACTCGATACCTTATTGTATTACTTGCAGTTTATGTCTTCGCACTTGACTCCATTCTACATAATTTTGAAACGGATAATCGGCTAAAACACTTCTCTGCCTAATAAGAGATTACTTGTTTCTGTTGTTGCATTTTCTTAGTAATTAACCGAACCGGTTAAACTTCAAGGCTAAATACTTGACATATATTAAGCACTTATTGAACATTCGCTGCACTTGTAAATATTACAATGGTTTGAAGTGGTTTACTGATAAAGTGATGTTTCTAAACTCTACGGTCTTAACGGAGGATGCATCTAGCTTATTATTTAAATTTCAACATCACAATGCAGCAGTATTCTGGTATATTACAAAGCAAAGAAGCTGTCATATAGGTTTTGCCAGCTACTCACTAGTACGATATACTATTATCTTTTATTTATACTATGATATAAACACGATGTGACGATCTTGATGCACGACGATGATACTCAAAGGAAGGACAAGAGTACGGGGTAGGGGAAGAAATAGTACGTTAGTTGGGGCAGCGCAACAGTAGGAAACTTGTCTCCCCCGAAGCGTTGGTCAAATAAAGGAAAAATCGACTGGGTAATCTCACAACGTATATCATGTAGTATGAAATGAGTGTCACACTAATCTTTAAAGGGTTCATCATGGCTTTTGATACCACGCTTTGCCAGCAACAACGTTGGGCCGTTTGTTGTGAATAATTACTTAGTTGGCTTTGATGGTCTCTTATCTGCGATAGACGTTTCTTCGTTTTCTAGTAGTAGTCGCTCACAGTCATATAATTTGCAGATTTTATTCTCTCCATAGAAACCAATACTTGGCACTGATAAAATGGATATAGTGATATAGATATTAAAAATGTGAAATTCATAAGGGGTGAGCGTGGTAGTGTATCTCACCAAAACCTTTTGGTCGGCATAAATATTTCTTGTGTGTTCCAAAACATTTATAAATAGGATCCAATAGGAACCGTTGTGCTTGCTGTAAAATGTCTACCGGATTAGTCACCAGCAATCCACCAATTTGGACTATAACTTACACCGCAGCTAAATCCCAGATTCAGAGCCTTCACACATTGTATAGGTATAATATATAGTCAGTTTTCATTAAGTTGCATCAATTTTAGCAAAAAAATCGTGAATTTATGAAAAATACTGATATGTGTTTCATGTTTCAATTGCTTGTATTTAAAAATTATTTCGATTATAATGGAATAAGTGCTGATGTTACTAAATAACATAGCTGTTGTGAAACGTGCATTTTATAGGAAGGTACGCAGTCTGATGAACGTATTAGAAAGGACTATCATAACATTGAGCTATCGTAGCCGCATTCATTGAGCTTTCTTTCACTAACAGCAATTTTGTACACGTAATTATAGCACACTATTTTGTCTCAGTGATTATATTGCGTATGCAGTCGTGCATCGTAATACAATTTCGTCCTTACATATTGCTTTAGCAGGATATGAAAGGCAGATGTTTTAACGATTAACCTTCGATAAAACCAAGCCGGCCACCTATTTAAGACCTATAAGGCGATACGAACATTATGAGGCAAACAGCTGAATACTTCTGCTTATGAACAAGCAAGAAAAATACATCTCCTTATGTGTGCATAACATCTTTCGTTTGCCGCGACATGAGTAATCCAGGCCATTATAGATTCAAACACGTGCAACTTTTAACGACAATTTTCCGTCAAGTTGCTACACCATGCCACATGCGCTTACACAGGCTCTGATTTGTTCCACGTACGTTTTCTAGTGAAACTTTCATAGCCACGTTATGTTTTGAATAGAAGATGCTAGACTGCTTTTCTCAATGAAAGGAATGGAAACATCTTTCCTTGCAACAATTTATGAAATGCCTATAACTAGATGCTTCGATGAGACTGTTGCGTTTCCGCAATTTTTGAGTAATGTCGCTTAATTGTAGGACATTCTGTTTGGAACATGGCTTTATACCGGCTATTGGCCGCACGTTTAACAGTGTTCAGGTTAAACCCAACACTAAGCTTAAACGTTGTAAGTGTGCCATTCGCACTATATCCTTGGCTCGATGCGTTCCGTTCAGTTCAGCAAGTTCAAGACTATAAGGGACATTTCATCAAATAAAGAAAATCGCAGGATTTATAATGGGATTTATTAACTATTCTAGATCTTGGCATTAAATAAATTAGATCTGATTTTGATAATTTGTACTCTATGTTCTAATGGGGAACCTGACGGCCTGTCTATTTCATGCTAACTAGCCCAAATTCGGAGATCCTAATTTGAAACAAGAGATTCCCTGTCTTAAACTACCGGAAAAACTTTTAGAAGGTGGCGAAGCGGGCGCCAAGGAACCGGTAATATCAGATATAAATATGATATTGTTACCACTGTACCGGCAAGTTTTCTTAAAGTATCTTGCGCTCATACTTTCAACCTGGAGCGCATTATCTTGTTATCTGAGCTTCAATAATTCTGTCGTTATTTTTATGAAGATATGTAGAATCGACTTTGGCATATAACTTCAGCTTTCATCAATTCACATCAATAGAAACAACGAGATAGCAAGGTCTTCAATCACTTTTTCACTCATTACATATGCCACTCGGGTATAAAATGTTTTTATGCTTTAAGACCACCATTTATTTACAGAAGCATAAAACTACAAAGAAGCTCAGAAGTCAGGTGCCGACGAGACTTGCACTTCTAACCACTGTATTGGTAAGACTGCAGTCTGATCACAACGCTTTCACTAAGGTGTTCCGCATTATACGTGGGTCGCTTTAACTTAGTGCGTGTTTCCCGAAGATTTGTCAAAATTTGTAGTTATCTTAAACTTAATTAATTGGAGGGGACAAACCGTGACTAACAGCCACAAACTGCACCATTATAAGTTTAAGGTGAACCATTTCTAGAGGGTTAAAATATTAAGACAAATTCGTACTTAAAGCATTTGTCATTTTTGCGTTTTACAAGGAAATCTGTTCAGATAAGTTATTTCGTCTGGTTCTGAAATGAATTTTGTCATCGTGTCTACAAAAATGATGTTCGGATAAAAATGTAAAACAATTTTAAACAAATGTTTAAACCAAAATTCCGGTTCCGGTGTGTTTTTGCCTTTTCCGGAAACGGAACACGATCTCCGCCAAAACCAGAACCGGAATTCTGGTGAGACCTTGGGCCCCTAGGTAAATTTTGGCCTATCCAGGTCAACCTCCAGGACCCTCCATTACATCAAAAACGGTCAAGGTTATTTTAGTGGTTTTACCGTTTCTTTTTTCCGGACTGCGGCTCACTACCTTTAAAATCGCTTGGGGAAGGTGGGAATTTTGAGTAGCAGGTGAAGTAGAGTTTAGAACCGTCAGATCAATTTATCCAGCCGATCACTACAAAGCGTGAATTCCCATCTAATATTATCTCGTGACATCCCTGACCACTATTGGCAAACAGTAAGCAAAACATTGTTGTCTGAAACAAAAGAATAGACCACGGTTTTGCAAAAACGTTGTAAATAGTCGATATTTTATTGCAAATTGTAGGTTATCAAATGTTTGTTTAGGGTACCAAAGCTCAATCTAATGAAAATTCACAAAAAAAAACAAATGAAACATCAAAAAATGACAAAACAATATATTTTCTTATATTTGAGTTGATCTCACACTGGTATTGAGTTTGGAGCAAAACCAAGTAAGCACTACGCTGTAAAAACTTTGGAAAGCGATTCCTATAGCACCTTATATAATATGTAAAGGGAAAATGCGGAACTAAGCTGGATATATTTATATGAGTTCCTCGGGCTCGATGACGCTAAATCTACGCTATTTCTAATAATCAGACACAAGGCTAATCATTGCGCACACCTACAACGATCGGAGCTTAGGTGACAATTTCATACTTCCGCAATCTCAAAACTGTAAACTCGACTAGCGGGTAGCTAACCGAGTTTCGCGGAAAAAGCCACGAAACATTTTAAAACACAAGCAGATACACAGGTTATATATTACACAATTCTATATTCTAGTCTGTTCAACCCATGAGAAATTAATAAGGATTGCTACAGCATTTGTTTAGTTTACTCAAAGGTCAAGCAACAGAAGAGGAATAAATTAATAGTTTATATACCTAGGATAAACGCAAGGATTAATATCCGATATTTTTAAACTACATTTCGTCCGGCATCCACAGTCATAATGGGAAGGCACTTGGACTAACGACGGTAAGCATCTTCATTTTTTCATAAATACCGACTATCACAAAACATAATCCACAACTTTTGCCGCAAGTTCACTAGTGGTAAGAAACCGTGATGATATTAGATATAAGAAAGTTAATATTTCAGCTAGACCTAATTACAGTATCTACTAGATTTCATTCCGCCATATATTTCTTAAATGCGGGAACTGCTGAACGACGCACTCACTAAGTTGACTAAAATAAAGTTGTTTTCATTTGGGATGTCAAACGTGATTTCCGATTTAATGCAGGTGGATTTATATCGTGTTCTCAAAGAGAGATCGTATGAAATCTGCCGTCCTCGCAAGAGCTTAGCCCAAATTAATTTCACTCCAAAATATCGTTTGGGCTTATTGTATGGCAACTGCATAATATTTCACTCGCATAAAGTATGAAGTTTGTTGTACTATTCGTGTTACATGGTTTTTGGTATTTAGCTCCGATGCAGAATAATCTGCGGCGAATATAAAAAGCTTATTACAAACAATATGTGGTAGCAAGTAACAGAATATTTAGGTTATTAAAATATGTTCCAGTTTACCTAGCTTATCCATATACATATAGTTCCCAATTTTGAGCTGTGCAGAAGATTCCAATAACGACCGCTCTTGGCACCATTAGCTGCGGTTTGTCTCATTCTCGACCATACTTTTAGAATGTACTTTGAGTGGTGTATATTTTTAGCATGACAATTGAACAAGCTCCGGATGGCTGATTCTAGAACATGGAATCCTAACAAATTAATTTACATCGCTACCAATACCCAGCATGCATTGTTTGGCATATAATTAAATTTAATGTAAATTCATTGCTTAGAAGAATATAATTCGTGTTGTATCTGAGATATTATATTCGGTCGAATAATCTAACTAGATTAAAGCTATTTTTCTCTTTTGGCAGATTTTTAGATATGTTTTTGCAGTTTTGGTTGGCAAATTATTATCTACTCATTAACTAAGGCTATTAAGAGAACGTATATAAGTGGTCTGAGGCGGGAGCGGGGAGAGAGGGGCTTTTGGGGCTGCGGATTAGGCACATTGCGGCACACGCAGAGGGGGCGGAACATGTGGTCAGACGTCTCTAGAGGTAACATCCTACCCTCACTCTCCCATTGGCATGTAGCTCAGCAGAAATATATAGCCCGATAATGACCAAAAAAATGTTTTCGCTCTTTATTTTGTAGCTATAATCTGGAAATTGATGACTGCAATAGTAGAAGTCTGCCATGAATGTTATACATGCAGTGGGATCGTATGAATAGCATAAAATAGCAAAGGAGTACCAAGTCTTAGATTGTAAAAAATTTAGGGTCTTTTCGGTTAGCCTCTCACCAGCCCGACCCGAAATTGGTCAGGCTTGAAGATACAGAGGAAATTTTGCTACCATTCGACTCAGCTCGACGACCTGGTCCAGAAAATGTGCATTTCGTTTTTCTTGAATTTTTTGGGTTCCCAATGCGTTCCCCTAGATGCCCAAAATTGTCCAAAAAAATTATTCCTCGATAATCGTATACTTATACATATATGTCATTGAAACCGCATTGACGAGCTGAGTCGAATGTTGGTAAAATCAGCTTAATCGATGCAGGGGTTAAGAAGCTATTTTCATTTATATGAAAATATAAGCCAAAGGCTAAGCCTAAGTACTAACCCGTTAACCGTTTGAGCTGATTCAATGCGGCTCGAATGATATATACAATTATGCTTTTATCAAGAAAAAAATAGAAAATCTTGGGTGCCAAGAGGGTGTTCAGAACCCAAAACTTCTTGTCATAAAAATGGTCAAAATGGTTATTTTGATGTCTGAACCAGCCGTCGATCTGAGTCCAGCGTTACCAAAATTATTTCCGTTATCTTCAAAACTAATCAATTTCGGGCCACGAGAGGCTTATCATAATCTATAAATTTACATAAGTTTTAGCCTAACCTGTACGGTATATTTCTTAACTGTATGCTGTCATGATCTGTAGTCGTTATACTCGGTAATTACCGAGTAATTTGAAAATTTGGAATATTACTAAATTGCATGCACTAAGTAATTTTGCTGGTGGTATTAAAGCATAGCAAATTTAATTTTTCGGCGACATATTTATTTCTATCCTTCCGTTGGTTCTAAAGTGAATGTACATTAAATACTATGAACTTGCAACCCTGTGGGTTCATACGTCGCAAACATTTGAATCAAATGCTTCAAACCCACGTTATTGGAGGCAGGAGTAGAGTAGCCACAAGTTTTCATTAAGAAATCTCTAATTCTTGCACATTTATTTTCGTAACGCTCATGCCTATAAATGTTTTCTCTATTACGTTAATGTCTGCGCAAACTGAAGCCAATTCAGTTTTCTTGTTATCATGTCATGAATGATAGTGCAAGGATTCATGCTACATTTGACTTAAATATTGTTATTGTTTAGTGTTACTGGATAAAACAGAGACATTATAGAGCAATATATTTGTCAGCATATGCCAATCTTTAAACGTATCCAGTAAAAAAATTACAGAAATCCGCAAATTTTTCCTGTCCAATAGCAAATTAAACGCAATAACTGTTCTAATTACCTACGCGGTAAAGCCTAATGAATAGCAAGTATTGTTTCTTGCCCAATAAAGAACTACGCTAAGGGATAAGAAGTGAAAATTTACTTAACGCGTTTCTTTAGAGTGTCGAGGCACCTTCGACGGATGCAGCTAGAAATTTCGACAGAGATTTCATTGTGATATTATGAAGAGAATACAAAGTTCGAAGATACATCAGCACCCGACCCTTCGCCGTTCTAAACTCATAGCAATGGTAAGCAAACCAGATAAAATGGAAATTTGGAATGCTGAAAACAAATTAACATACTGTTGCGTTCCGAAAGGCGTTACATTTTAGTTCGTCGTGTGCTTAGAATGCTATGAAAATCTAACGCAACACATAACAGCATGGTATTAAATTGCACACCAAACAACAGACTACAAATTTATGACCTAGTTTCTTGTCACACATAGTATAGAGTAAATATGGGATTCTGGTCGAGCTTTCCCGTGGCAGCAGTGTCAGCCCGACCCGACCCGATCCGACTTTGTTTTCATTTTCAGTCTTCATTTTCATAGGTTGTTTTATCGCTCCGCATATTCCTGTTCCTTTATATTCCTGCTGATAGTAATAAGATGTGATGTGACTAATTGTGCAAAAATAATTTTTGTAAATATAATATTGAGAAATGCGACTTTGTGAAGATCTAATTACGATTACCTGTTTAGTACTTTGTTTGATGCGATCGGAAATGGGCCTGAGATCTACAATTTATGGTAAAATGGTAGTCAATCACCATGATAACATTAATTCACAACGCCAACATAGAGAACCGAGACCCACCACCCTCCCAAGTTCAAATTTAACCTAAATTTCCAAATCCAAAAACTGTGTAATTAATAGTGGAATTTGATGAAGTGAAAACGTAATATAAAACGGAACAAATACATGAGAAAAGATCTTATGTTATATAAGCTCGGTCCCAATTGAAGGGCGCAGATACAATACATACAGGGATACATTTGTATGTTTTATTTTGATGTGCTTCAGATGGTAATATCTGCCAGCTATCTGTAATCCATTGCGATGAGAATTCCAAACTTTACCAATAGCACTGCGCTTCTCTGAGTTCTGAGTATCATATTTTACTGTCGTGTGGCCCAAACCCGTGTGACCCGACCCGACATGCGGGCGCGCACCTCAACCCGACCAGACGCGACGCAACCTGGCCCGACTTCCATCTGTAGTATAGAGTAGTGCATTGCTTGATAAACTACAGCATTCATGGGCGTCAGCGTATAAGTTTAATACGATAACGTGTTACAAAACACACCGGACATACAGAACGTTAACTATCAGCGGTGTGCGAGACCTATCGGATAACCGGAGGGAAATTGTTAAGTCGTTCTGCTGTGTTTCCCACAGCATGCTGATGCATAATGTTCACATACAAGTTCGCTGGCTCGTTGATTTAAATTTTATTGCTGTTTTTAAATAATTCATAAATTTATACTCTTTTAGGCTCTTTTCCGTTATCCCCACAGCTCGAATCCGGTCAGTTTTGAAGAGAGAGCGCTGATTTCGGAATCAATAGACTCAGCTCGATGTGCAGTTCAGAAAATATTCAGTTTACCCACATCTCTGAAAGATTTTTGAGGTACCAATGGTTCCTCGTCGGGAACCCAAAAATTTATTTCTTCGGTATATGGTCATGTTGGGCACCGGTCGACTCGGCTTGATGAGATAAATCGGTTGGTGTGTAGTTTATTGAAATCTACCACCGTTAGAAAGTTATGAGGTCCCAAGTCACCCTGAGGGGCGAAAATAAAATGCATGCTATGCCGTTCTCGATATACTAAGCCTAAGCCTTAGTATTAGCCTAAGCTAAGGTCATTATATAAGACATATACCAAGCCTAAGTCGGTGGGCTGCCGCCCCCCAAACCCCCAGCTTTGAGCTGTTCTATTTTCTAACGTCATAACGTACCTCCCTTCAGGGTGACTTGGGCCCTCATAACTTCCTAAAGGTGGCATAGATTTAAATAAACTACAGACCAATTGATTTCTCTCATCAAGCCGAGTCGAACGCCCCCAACGTGACCATATTCCGAAGAAAAAGTTTTTGGGTTCCCAGGGGCATTTGGACCTCAAAAATCGAACAAAAATTTTTCAGGGATGCGGATAAAATTAGTATTTTCTGAACTGCCTCATCGAACTGAATCGGTTGATGCCAAAATCAGCTCTCTATCTTCAAAATTGACCAAATTCGGGCTGGGGAATAACGGAAAAGGACCCTCTTATATATCAAAGTATCTGAAACAACGCCTTTTAATATGTGGATTTATTGCTGGAATTTGACACAACTTCAATGTTCAAAAATAATGATATTTTTTAAAATTTGAGACACTTTGAATATCTATAAAATATTAGACCGATCTCATAATTCAGTTTATACATCAATGACAGTATGCGCCAATTATCTTCGACTCCATTAATTTGCAGTATTACGCCTTTCCAAAAGTGACCATTAGCTCAATATATGCTCTACGAGGTATCAACTTGTATAAACTTGTCTAAATAGCTGCCGCTGTTTACAGAATTACATTTTATTCGTAGATCTAAATCCTAAAGAGTGTTTCCTGGAACTAAGGGTTTTGATTAAGAAATTCTGTGTAAGGTTTTCGTCTTTAGGGCACAAATTTAAAAACTCACTACGCAAATTACTTAAGCTTAGAACTATTAGTATATTGGAAATTATATGCGCAAAAGTAGGTCTTTCTTGATAGTATTATCAGTTATTACTTCGCTTAATGACCGCAAGCTATTAATAGTAAAGCGGCACAGCATAGATTGTGAAATTAATAGACAATCGATTCATACTGCAACCATTATCTACCAGCTTGCTTTTGTGTATGTACATTTATTAGAAATTATAGTCATCTAGTAGGCGGTATTTCACAAGGCTACACGATGGTGCATTTATAAAGTATTTTGTGGCAATCTTTTTTAATTAAACCTTTGCTATAGACACTTACGAAGCGTAATTGCTATGTGTTAGTATCAACGTTTCTTGTTCTTAAACTTCTATCGCTTATATGTCAAGTATTTTATTGGCAAAGCTGCCAAAGAGGTTTTGGTTTTCTTATATCTTTTCATGTGAGTAGCTAGCAGTGTTCCGGTTCCGTACACACATATTGTACTAGGACCAGTTCTGGCCCTGAGAGATCCCAGCTGCACCACCCTCAGTTTTCACTGTGGTGCCTGGACAACCCCGGCTTACGGTTCCCCGGTGGATCCTAGTCTGACCGAAAGGAACTGCTTAACTTAGCAGGCTGCCGGCGGGTTTACCAGCGTGTTCGGCCTGGTCCCTATGTTGGTCCGCGTATCTAATGGTATGGAAGTCCCCGTGAGGGAGGGTCATCCCCTAGGCCTGCTCACAGGTAATAAGGCTGACCCGTCATTCCCTCGATTTCTGTTATTGGCTCCTAAACCAAGACCCGTAGAAAGCTCCCTAAACGGTAAGGTTCATTATCGATGGGGAGTTTGAGGAGCCAAGGTGCTATCCCGAAACCTTTGGGCCCCTGGTAGGCAGTAGAGGGGTCGTGTTACCTTGGTCAGATTGAGGGCGTAGCTAGCTGGCCTAGCCGCTCCAATGTATTCAAGAGTTATAAAGGTAGCGAGGTGAAGGTTTGCACCAGGGAACTTTGTGACCAATGGTGAGCGGGGATGGTGCGGCAGCAACGCAAAACGGCGCTCGCGAGCGTATTTAGAGGGCAGCCGAAAGGTAGCGTGCGGGGAAGGGACTGAGAATATAGGCCAGGCAGCGCTAGACATAATTTAGGGGAGATCCGTACATTTCTCTAAAACCTTAACCTAAGCAGGCACGCTTAAACCTAGTTATGTCCAATTCGCCTGGAAAAAATACACACGCCAACTGTTTACTTTCCTTTATGTTTTACTTCGGCACACCCTAAAATATTACCAATCAGGTACACTCAAATGCATGATTATGTACAACACGATATATATTATGATTTCCGGGATCCATTCACGGAGGCCCTTATCCCCACTATACATATGTAAGAAGTTTGAACGTGACGCGAACCAGTCATTTCTCTTCAAACTCCTTGGGTGACGGAAAAGCGATTCCCGAGCTCCAATATGGCTCTTTTAGAAACACGGAACCCTCGACCCGAAATTTTAAAAAGTAGCAACGAATTTTAATAGTTAACAACTCAGATTGAGCTGACGAAATTGTACCTTGTGAGCTCCACTTGGGCTCTTTTATAAGCGCGGAACCCTCAGCCCGAAATTTGTTACCTAAGCCTTGGTCTTGGGATTCGAGGGCGTCACTTCCAGGTTGCGTGGACGTGATCGCTTATCCCTGACCTATAGCGGACGTTAAACGCATCAAGCAGCAAGCAAAATATTTATCGGCGAGAGCCGAGTTCTTGATTTCAAATTCCCCTACATGCCTGGGTCCCCGATAAAAGATCACGTCCACCCCTTTATACACTGCTTGTCCTGCGCACTCTTTTCTGCCTAAAAGTCAGTAGGACCTGTACAACCTGAAGCCAGCTGCACTCCGAGATCCACCATGCGTTAGCTTATCGGGCCGATTTTCACGGTTTACTGAAATTCTTCAAGCACCGGCGAAAGAATATCCCCATTTTACCACTTTCACACGCAAGGCCGTGCTAGCCTTTGTACTGCGAGACACGGGGCCTCCAGCGACTCCTTGGCGAGCCGTACTAGCTCATCCGAGTCGACAAGACCCTTAGCTCGGGAACGAAACCGATGGTTCAAAGTCATGACGTTACAATCCATGATTACCGACCATGGTTGCGGCTAACCTCAGGCAAGCTCCTAAAATTTGCCCTGATCGGCTCATTTCCACGTTAATCATGTGAACTCCCCTTTTTATCTCTCAGCATCACCCTACTAGAAATTTTGCATACACTCCGAGGGCCGGAAAATGCAACTTGGCCCCGGAGCGGAATATCAGTTGACTTATGGCGGGCTGAATTTTCACTTTATTTGGCGGCAGTAAAATTTTAGCCGATAACCAACAATTTGGGGCACCAACACTTATGGGCGCGCAGAGCATCCAACGGACACCCCAGCGTCCGCAAGAGCAGCCCTTCTTACTTTGAAAGCAAAAAACTCGAACAGACTGGGACGCCCGGGCGGAGCTCTTCCACGCGTCTGCAGGTCGAAAAGTCCAACCGAGCTAAGCATAAACCCCAAAATTTTGACTTCTAGTGTTCACTCACTTAATTCACCAGCAAACAATTCCTAGACCGAAGTTAGCTGTGAACCTTCATTTAAACGAAACAAAATACGGTTAAACAATTCACCCACTGGGCGCCAACAATAAACGTAACCCAGTGGGTGGGGAACCAGTCCAGCATGGAGGCATCCCCTTTTTTGATTGTAATTTTGCCCATAGTTTGTTTTATCTCAGAAGAGTGGGTACGGTACTTACGGGAGCGCGGGGCATCCAACTGACAACTCAGCACCCGCAAGGGCTGCCCCTGGTCCTAGACTTAAGCGAGAAAATCAAAAACCTGTCACAAGCCTCGGGTGGGTCTCTTTCACACGTCTGCATGTCGAAGAGCCCATCCGGGCAAAGAAAACGAAAAATAAAAGCCAAAATTTAAAACCCAAAACTGTCGACAACCGCCGAAAACCCAACCAATTTCGGGTAACTACTGGTCTCGACTGGTCCCCCGATGGAACTAGCAGCCCTGTTTTATACTCCGACTTGAACCCCCTTCTTTTCTGTGTTTGCTCTTGGCCCTAGATATGGCAAGAATATTTGAATTTTCAAAATGAAAGCTTTCGCGATACACTCTCGACAAGCTATGTGAAAACAAATAAATATAAACGACAAATATATGTAGACCATTCGGCAAAATATAAACTTCAACAAACGTGCCTACATCGGGCGAGCCATGCATATATGGTCGGCACTCCTCCAAAAACAACAAAAAATACACCAACATAATTATGGCTGTTTGCTGGGCAGTGGCCGAAGCCTGCCAAGCTGGCCTAAACCTCGCGGTGGTCGGCGCGAGAAAAATTTTAAAGAAAAATATAACGGCGCTAAGTGCGTTGTTTGCTCATTGGGATATCGGCACATTTTTGCCGATATCTCGGGATCTAAAAACATTAGGCGGTCGGGGCAAGACCGGAATCTTGCCCTGGCAGACCGGCTACTGATGAAATTAAAATTTTGATTGTATCTCCCACGAAAGGCCCGTTAGAGGCCGCTTTAGCCGTAAGAAACCCGAAATTTTGATGCTCCGTTCGGGTTTAGGGATCCTGAGCGGACCCATGGGGGTGGGCGGCCTAGGTTTTCAACAAACCAGTTAGGGTGGGACCCGATAAGTGTACCGGGCTCAAAAATCAGGGAATGGTAATTACTTTATGTGTCCTTTTACACTTGGAAAATTGGCTGCTAACACCTGTTTGGGGATCCGTAAGTAATTAGGAGAACCAAATTTTTTGACACGAATGGAAATTTGACACCCCTAGGGAGTTCTTAGTAGGTTTTAGTCACCCCGTTCCCTTAAGTTTAGTATGAAGCCCGAAACTTGACCTTTTACTGATGCACCCTAAAACAGTGTCTTAGAAATTTTATGTCCGAAATTTTAGTTCCCCGAGACCGAGAATTTTGGTTACTTAAACATGATCGGCCTGCATATAAGAAGCTCTGAACTCGTTCCGAGATTTTCCGACCCTATATATATATATAGATACGTGTATATCCGTAATAAGTATTGGCGTACAACAGATATTGACATTTAATAATAATCCCTCGGCGTGTGCGCTAGGACCAGGCTCAGGGTGAACATTTTTTCGTACTACCAAAAATTCATGTAATATCCGTTGGTCTCTGGCCTCTCCGAACGCACACCCGTCCTTCATAGCAGATGTAGTATGCGAAACACATAGAATTATATCGAGCAATTCATTTTCGCGAGGGTCGACCGGACACCCTAACCGTTATCCTTTTCATTCACGTTCGTTGCCAAAATCATCCCGTGTACCTTCGGGTAGTGAAGTGTGACCTTAGAAGCACAGCACAAACGAATTACAATTGTTTATTTCATAATAACTGCAATAATGTTACACAATTATATTATTTTATATGGAAGTTACACTCAATCGCTATCCGGTCGTAAATTCCCTCCACGCCCTGCAAATTTCGATGCGTTATTGGAGTTTTTTACCAATTGCATAAAATTCGGGCTGTTACATATCACATAGCAAAACATACATAACCTGTAAAAACATACTAATATTAACGCTTTATTTTGTATCTGTGAATAAAGTGCTAGATACTGCTGGATTTAGGGAGATAACGTCTGTCAAAAATTACTTCACAACAATACACATGCCGAAGGGCAGAAGGTCGTCGACATTTTCCAGCACCCCCCCCCCCCCCGAAAACCTCCCTCCACAACCCCCTCCCCTAGTGACCTCACCCCGACGACCGTTGCTCCACCCCTGCACCCTGATAATCGCGGGGCGTCAACATGCTAAAACTTCCAAACATAAACAAATCGTTTTACATGACAGAGAGCATCGAGTGGCCACTCCGCGTTCAATGCCTGGAAAACCTTTTTATTAAAAAGATACATAGACCCGACCCCAGCAATGTTTCGCCTGATGATATTTTGTCCACACGGGCACCATAGTAGTTGCACTCGAGCATTTCGTCGCACTGGGGTATCTCAACAGTGTCACTGGGGTACTCAATACATCACACTTACTCAGACGCGTCACCCCTGAAACGGTCACTTGGGCTGTACTGATCTGCATTCGGGCGCTGTTCAGTCCCACTCGAGTCGCAATCATCACTGTCGTATTTTCTGTCTGTCAATTTTCGAATGTTATTGAAGGGGAGCCGAGTGGGTCCCCTGGAGACCCTTTCACCTTCTGTACAGTACATGCGGCACATAGCCGTTTCATTTATTGAACTAATCATTGAAAATGGTGCAACTTATTTCATTGCTGACTTTGTCGAGAAAGGAAAATGTCAACACTAGGGGTCGAAGCAACGACTTCTTCTATTATACCACGTACTCGGCCATTTATACATCTAGCAAAACGCATTATAATTAAACAAATACGTAAACACCCAATAATACATATACGCACATATAAACTACGTAGTCCCCAAGCTCGCCGGTCCGGTGCCCTAGCAAGGCTAGTTATGTGCCTGTGACAGACTCAGTAGTGTTCGAGTGGGAATACGTATTTGTGTACAATGAGATGTTTGGGTGCCCGAGCGAGACACTTCGGTGCCCGAGTCAGACGCTTCAGGGCTCGAGCGAGATGCTTTCGTGCCCAAGTGAGGCTGAGGCCCAAATGGAATGGAACCACTGATTTCGACCATATGAGTGTTTTTGTTCCTCATTTGAACCAAAATTCCGGATATTAATAAAGTTAATAGTAAGCCACCAAATGGGTTATGCGCGATATAAGTTATACTTTCGCCGTATACAACTGATACACTTGAAACACCATAAATTACCACGTCTTAAATTATAGTAATGTTCAGGAGACATTTGGCGCTAGAATGAGGTTTTGACACTGCTACCTGCTGCTTTCAATCTATTTCAACATCAAATCAATCCTATATTCATGCACCCTGTAGGTATATACTTTCATAAGCATAATCAAATTCCTACAAACTGTCGCCAATTGATTTACAGTGTGGGTGTCACCCTGATTGTCTATTCGGTAGGGTCGCGACTACAGGGGGACAAAAGTTCCAAACGGCGGGGACAATATAACGTGAACGCCGCATAATTATCTGTTCATAAGGCATATATAATGGCGCAGGCTAAATATAATGTTAAAGTTTGCTATGTTTAAAATATTTTAAACCTCTACACTCAGAGATCATGCATAACCACCGTCATTTATGTAATTGATTATTCTACTACATGAAACGATACCCTAATTGCTTCTAACATTTCGGCAGTCGTCATATATTTTTGCGGCTATAACGGTTAGAGTTTTGAAAGAACCTTGTTTAGCAGCAGCATTTGCACTAAACGTGTTTTGGAACACGTAGCGAACATAAAATTAAATTGTTCAAACCTTGTTCCATGATTTTACATGAATAAACATATGCATTTTACATGTTACATCGTAGCATCATTACCTTGTATTTATTATCTAAAATCTATGACTAGTTAAACTGTTTTTGATTTTTAACTTATCTGTAGGATTCCTATATGCGTTATCATCACTGTAACTGTGTTGTGTTAGACTGTTATACCGTTGAGCGTTTGGCGACGCTAGCATAAATACGATTTGTTCAACAGGAATCTTTTCAAATCCGTTTGGTGCTTCAATCAGAGCAATGCCATGGCAAGCTATGTCGCCGGTGTAACAAGCTAGCAAGCAAAATAGCGCTAGAATAGCATTAAGTTTAGTTGCAGCCATCTGAAATAATACACTTTAAATATTTTTAAAATAGATGATGATCATGAAAATTATAAATGAGTTGTCCAATGTCCCTGAGTTGTGTTTAGTATCGTATATAATATAAAACAGATTCCATATTACCACGATGTAGATATTAAACAACCCCAATGCCATGAGATGATTAATTTTGTGGCAAACACCAACTCAGATGGTTAGGGATTAGATAACATATTCCTCCACATTTTGGCCACGAATTCTGAAAATTATGTCCTATTTTAATTTTTGCTGCAAGATTGGATTTGGTAATGCTCTGCTTTCTGAAAGTGTCATCTTTCGCGAGTTAAGATAGTAGGTGCAGACTTTTCCAATTTTTGTCTTAAATCAAACATATAACAAGTTCATAACTGGCGCCACATGTAGAACAAAAACATTCTTTGCAGCCAAACTGAAATAAAGATTGAATAAATGTATCACGGGCATGCTGTAGAATTCTTATCTATAAAAATGATAAAATTTGAACCTTATAGTACCTAAAAAATCGATATGAAAAACGACAGTCAGCCGGCTCAGACAACTATAGCAAAAACAATCCGTGCCTGTCACGACAAAAACTATTATTTACAATGTCAGTGTCAGCGTCGTATTGTTCTATGGTTCTGAAACAAGCACAACGACAGCCTCAGATATACGGTAGCGGAAAGTATTCGAAAACTTTTGTCGGCGCCATATTATAGAGATTACAATGCTTTTCCAATATTCCTCCAATTTTTGCCCACACTCTCCGGATTTTGCCAAATTTGGTCAAAAATGTGTGCGCATCTTCAGTGGTGGGGCCGACCCCATGGGTGATTCGGCTACCTCCCGGCATGAGGAGGGTGGGCCCGGGTTTGTCCGAACCTCAGTGGGATAGTCAATCTGTCACCCTATGAGCAGTATGTATAATGTAATTGTCATAGATTTTAGATAATAAATACAAGGTAATGATGCTACGATGTAACATGTAAAATGCATATGTTTATTCATGTAAAATCTTGAAAGACGATTTGAACAATTTAATTTTATGTTCACATATACGTTCCAATATACGTTTAGTGCAAATGCTGCTGCAACACAAGGTTCTTTCAAAACTCTAACCGTTATAATAACCACAAAAATATATGACGACTGCCAAAATGTTAAAAGCATTTACGGTCTTGTTTCATGTAGTAGCATAATCAATTACATAAATGACGTGTGGTTATGCATTATCTCCGAGTTTAGGGGTTTAAAATGTTTTAAACATAGCAAATTTCAACACTAGATCTAGCTTAAGCAGTGCCATTATATATGCCTCATGAACAGATAATTATGCGGCGTTCACGTTATATTGTCCTGCCGTTTGGAACTTTTGTCCCCCTGTAGTCGCGACCCTACCGAAGAACAATCGAGGGCGCACCACACTGTAAATCAATTGGCGACAGTTTGTAGGAATTTGATTATGCTTATGAAAGTATATACCTACAGGGTGCATGAATATAGGATTGATTTGATGTTGAAATAGATTGAAAGCAGCAGGTAGCAGTGTCAAAACCTCATTCTAGCGCCAAATGTCTCCTGAACATTACTATAATTTAAGACGTGGTAATTTATGGTGTTTCAAGTGTATCAGTTGTATACGGCGAAAGTATAACTTATATCGCGCATAACCCATTTGGTGGCTTACTATTAACTTTATTAATATCCGGAATTTTGGTTCAAATGAGGAACAAAAACACTCATATGGTCGAAATCAGTGGTTCCATTCCATTTGGGCCTCAGCCTCACTTGGGCACGAAAGCATCTCGCTCGAGCCCTGAAGCGTCTGACTCGGGCACCGAAGTGTCTCGCTCGGGCACCCAAACATCTCATTGTACACAAATACGTATTCCCACTCGAACACTACTGAGTCTGTCACAGGCACATAACTAGCCTTGCTAGGGCACCGGACCGGCGAGCTTGGGGACTACGTAGTTTATATGTGCGTATATGTATTATTGGGTGTTTACGTATTTGTTTAATTATAATGCGTTTTGCTAGATGTATAAATGGCCGAGTACGTGGTATAATAGAAGAAGTCGTTGCTTCGACCCTAGTGTTGACATTTTCCTTTCTCGACAAAGTCAGCAATGAATCAGTTGCACCATTTCAATGATTAGTTCAATAAATGAAACGGCTATGTCCGCATGTATTTACAGAAGTGAAAGGGTACCCAGGGGAAGTCGCTGCTTCAATAACATTCGAAAATACAGACATAAAATACACAGTGATGATTGCGACTCGAGTGGGACTGAACAGCGCCCGAATGCAGATCAGTAGAGCCCAAGTGAGTTTCATCGGTGACCTAGTAAGTGTGATGTATTGAGTACCCGAGTGACACTGTTGAGTACCCCAGTGCGACGAATGCTCGAGTGCAACTACTATGGTGCCCGTGTGGACAAAATATCATCAGGCTAAACATTGCTGTTGTCGGGTATATGTATCTTTTTAATAAAAAGGTTTTACATTCATTGAACGCGTATTGGCCACTCGTTGCACTCTGTCATGTAAAACGATTTGTTTATGTTTGGAACTTACATGTTGACGCCCCGCGGTATCAGTAGGGGTAGCAACGGTCGTCGGGGTGAGGTCACTAGGGGAGGGGGTTGTGGAGGGAGGTTTTCGGGGGGGGGGGTGCTGGAAAATGTCGACGACCTTCTGCCCTTCGGCATGTGTATTGTTGTGAAGTAATTTTTGACAGACGTTATCTCCCTAAATCCAGCAGTATCTAGCACTTTATTCACAGATACAAAATAAAGCGTTAATATTAGTATGTTTTTACAGGTTATGTATGTTTTGCTATGTGATATGTAACAGCCCGAATTTTATGCAATTGGTAAAAAACTCCAATAACGCATCGAAATTTGCAGGGCGTGGAGGGAAAAAATTTACCGACCGGATAGCGATTGAGTGTAACTTCCATATAAAATAATATAATCGTGTAACATTATTGCAGTTATTATGAAATAGAAAATTGTAATTCGTTTGTGCTGTGCTTCTAAGGTCACACTTCACTACCCGAAGGTACACGGGATGATTTTTGCAACGAACGCTGAATGAAAAGCAGAATGGTTAGGGGTGCTTTGGGTCGACCCTCGCGAAAATGAATTGCTCGATATAATTCTATGTGTTTCGCATACTACATCTGCTATGAAGGACGGCTGTGCGTTCGGAGAGGCCACAGACCAACGGATATTACATGAATTTTTGGTAGTACGAAAAAATGTTCACCCTGAGCCTGGTCCTAGTGGAAAAACACACGCTGAGGGATTATTATTAAATGTTGAAGATCCGTCGTACGCCAAAACGACTATTACGGATATACACGTATCTATATATATATATAGGGTCGGAAGAGCCCGGGTCGAGTTCAGAAGCTTTTTATATGCAGGCCGATCATGTTTTAAGTAACCAAAATTCTCGGTCTCGGGCAGCTGAAATTGCGGACATAAAATTTCTAAGACACTGTTTTAGGGTGCATCAGTAAAAGGTCAAGTTTTCGGGCTTCATACTAAACTTAAGGGAACGGGGTGACTAAAACCTACTAAGAACTCCCTTAGGGGTGTCAAATTTCCATTCGTGTCAAAAAATTTGGTTCTCCTAATTACTTATGCATCCCCAAACAGGTGTTAGCAGCCAATTTTCCAAGTGTAAAAGGACACATAAAGTAATTACCATTCCCTGATTTTTGAGCCCGGTACACTTATCGGGTTCGACCCTAACTGGTTTGTTGAAAACCTAGTTGCCGTTGCCCACCATGGGTCCGCTCAGAATCCCTAAACCCGAACGGAGCATCAAAATTTCGGCTTTCTTACGGCTAAAGCGGCCTCTAACGGGCCTTTCGTCGGAAGATAGTACCCTCAAAATTTTAATTTCATCAGTAGCCGGTCTGCCAGGGCAAGATTCTGGTCTCGCCCCGACCGCCTGACGTGTCTGGGCCCCGAATATATCGGCAAAAATGTGCCGATATCCCAGATTGGAGCAAACAACGCACTTAGCGCCGTTATATTTTTCTTTAAAAATTTCTCGCGCCGACCACCGCGAGGTTTAGGCCAGCTTGGCAGGCTTCGGCCACTGCCCAGCAAACAGCCAGAATGATGTCTGGTGTATTTTTTGTTGTTTTTGGAGGAGTGCCGACCATATATGCATGGCTCGCCCGATGTAGGCACGTTTGTTGAAGTTTTATATTTTGCCGAATGGTCTACATATATTTGTCGTTTATATTTATTTGTTTTCACATAGCTTGTCGAGAGTGTATCGCGAAAGCTTTCAT
>JASANE010023801.1:0-41976 GCA_030248225.1 Trileptium ribeirensis | reverse complement strand
ATGTTCGTTCATTCTATGCTCTGGAAAACTGGTTAAACGGAGGATCTCCGAATACGGAAAATACGAGGAAACAACTACAGTGGCGAAACGAAATAATGTTTGGAAACAGTGAAGTATGAAGACGGGGAAATGTGGGGAAATAGTGAAACACGAAACTGTCGAGCAATCATAGTATTGGGTAACAGAAAAATGTTGAAAAACAGGGAAGTTCTTAAAATGGGAAATGCTAACCTTGGAAACCAAGAAAGTCAAGATCCTGAAATTCCCGTTACCCGAGTTTCCGATTTTCATAAAATCTCATTTTCCTGATTTATCGTTTAGTTAATCTCCCGTTTTCCCAATTTTCCGTTCTCCCAATTTCCGGTCCACTTGACTTCCCACATTGTCCTGGTTGAGAATATGGGAAATTGGGAAATCGGAAATCGGGAAAATGCGAGAAACAAAATATACAATTTCTGTGTCTAATATATGGGGCAAACACAACAAGGTAATATAATTTCCGACGGGAAAATGGGAAGCCCGGAAATTGATTTGGGCCAATGTGCCAATGTCCCATCCAGTCACGCTTAACTGTGGAACAAACTATAGACCAAGCGCACTCAGGTTATCTTAAATGCCACATTAGAACCGTCGCAGTGCGAGTTAAGTTAAAATGTAAAAGTAAAGAGCAATAGTTTCTAAGATTCAAATAAATAAACGTTTCAAAGATATAAAGTCATGACAATTTAGATGTTCATCGGCAATTGGGACTACTTCCAAATATGTTCTGAGAGAACTGTGCCGCGCCACGGTACCATTGGACAAATTTCTACTGCATTATGTAGCGTCTCTACCAAGTCACTGAAACTATATTAGGAACTTTTTGGTTTATTTTTCAATTCAGAAGCATCATGAACTTTCTCAATTCAGAAGCTCTATGTTAGTACCGCAGTAAACGGGTGGTTGCTGAGAAATTACTTGACTTGTAATGTCTGAATTTGTATAAAAGTACGGTTTATAGTATACGTTTTGGATATTTCTAAGGGTTTTCTCTTCAGCATCCAATGGAAAACGTAAATTGTTTCTTTCACCGCCTTATCATTATTACAAAAGAAAATGGAAAATCAGTACAGCTATTGGCAGAATCTTTTTTAATTTAATACATCATTCAAAAAGAAGGTCGTGCACGAATTCCGCACCGTAAGACATTGGCGGGGCCATTCTGCTACAATAACACTAGCTTACATTGCAACCTCAATAGCAAAAACTAAAAATGTTGCTACTACATTAACATGGCTTTGTATAGCACTGTCAATAGCAAAAGCTAAAGTATTGCTGCTGCGATATTACCTTCTATTGCACAATATCAGAATTGTGCAACTATTGCATGTTATTGCACAATAGCAACTATATATCATGCTTATATTATTGCAACAATAGTTATTCCGCTACATGGTGACGATAACTGAAAAATATCTTTACTGTACAGCGACAATAGACAATAAATATCACGCGTTCGCGGTTTTTCGAATTTCATGCGTTTTGAAAATCGGCGGCAAGGCCTTAAATTTTCACCCTAGGTCCAAACAAAAATATGACAGGCCCGGCGTTGCCGTTGGGCCGGGTTTCAGGCCTAACTTTTCACCTCTAGCACATAGTGACGGTATACATGTTTTTAGATTTGACACAATATCATATATATATTACTCGTTAACGTATTACAATTTTTTATTCGCACAGTCTATGATTCAGAATTTTACACAACTAATGTTCCAACGCTCCCCCCCCCGAAATCTCGGCTACTCCCTCCCCTGACAGGTCACCATGGCGCCGAACCAATACGTGCTTTCTGTGACGCCAAAGGCGCCGCCATTCTCCATTACCGGGACCTGGCTGCCCCCACACCCCGGGGTTTCGGACTTCGGTCCATGTATGACATATAACATTTTGGTAAAAATATTTTTCAGGTATCGTCACCATGCTAGGAAATAACTATTGTTGCAACAATATTACGCATGCATTATATAGTTGCTATTGTGCAATAACATGCAATAGTTCGACAGGTCTGCTATTGTGCAGTAGAAGGCAATATTATCGCAGCAGCAATACTTTAGCTTGTGCTATTGACAGTGCCATACAAAGCCATGTTAATGTAGTAGCAACTTTTTTAGTTTTTGCTATTGAGGTTGCAATAGAAGCTAGCGTTATTGTAGCAGCAATATTTTTCGATTGTCACATTGATGGCACTATGTTTAAAATACAATAATGCCATGTCAACATTGTTTTCATACAACATGGTCGCGGCAATACCTTGCGGTTTGCAATACGAGCACGCACATCTTTGTGAATAATGCATAACCATGAACTAATAAAATGCGAATTTCAATACGTTCTCCGAAGCACGAATACATTTATGGCGTAGTTTATAGATGTTAATGAGGACTAGGCGCTTGCTCTCCTCAGCGTCGGATCACCAAGCCACATTCCCTTCTGAAGGTTTCCTTGCCCCATCTCCTACAACGCCGCGCCTCGAAAACAGACGGAAAATTTTTTACGAAAATTGGCAAAAGCAGGTAGAATAGTGGCAAAAATTGGGGTAAAATTGGTAAAAAAATTAGGGAAAATTAGGAAAAATCCATCGAAAATTTGCAAAAATTGGGGAGGAATTTTGAGTTCTTAAAAACTTTAGAAATTTAGCGCCACTCCCAGAAGTCCTCTGCCTTCCCCCCACCCGGAGACCCTCTACCTGTAAGTAGACGGACGTTGGACACCTATGGCGTAAAAGTTCATTAAAGGACATTGAAGTTTCGCTTACAAATTTTATACTATGTCATCAAAACCAACACTAAGCAAGTGATTTAGGAGATAATTCTTACTATAGTGGCCTCTTTACAGAGGGAGAGCGCTTCCCCTCCACCACTATTTTAGAGCTTCCCCCATTTTTGACCGTTCCCCCTGCCCCCAGGTCAATTTTGGCTTTTTTCAGGTCACGGTAAATAATAATAACGCAGCAGCAACAACAATATGCATGTAACAAATGCATGGAAAACTCACTAACACGCAATTACAAGATACTCAGTTGACCTGGAGAAGAGTTTATCCCGGCTAACCTGGGGGAAATTCCACTTCCAACACCAGGCATTTTTTGTTCTTCCAACTTGGAGCTGGGGCACATCAAGTCCAAACGCCTGAGTAAATTTTCGGTCCTGTGGAAAGAAAAGCTATACGCAAAACATGTCTCGGTGTCTATGGTCCATAGTCTTCGGTATTCCTTAGTTTAATTAACGTAAACCAGTTGTGTCAACACGACCAACTTTATCTACCCAAATTCTATTTGTTGTAGGACTCTTAGTAATAATGGTCTTCGCACTGAAAATCAAACCTTAGCCTCAGTCTTAACCATAAATGCTCAGGGTCCGAAGTTCAAGGCGGGTGCCAGGGTCCTAGAAAAGAACGCCCCTGACTTCGCGGGGGGGTAAATAAGTCAGCGGGGAAGGTTGGAGGGAGGGGGTGGGGGTAGCGGTCCCCTTATGTTCGAGGCCTGCCGCGCAGTCAGGGAGTTCGATTCTATACAGAATAGCTGAGAGTTCCTGGTATTATAGAGATGCTGCTTTTTCTATTTCGTTTAAAGCGCTCTGGCATACGTTAAATCTTTAACCTTGGATATTCGCTATGACCCAGAAATTGGATGCATTAAAACATATAAACGTTATTATATTGCATCTGCAATGAGTTCTGAGATCACGCATTTGTGAAAATATGTTGCTTCGGTATGGTTTGTTAAATAATGTATGATTATCAGTATCTGTACACTAATTAAAAGCTAAATATTGTTTTATATTTATAAAACTACAGTGGCAAGCAGTTTGCCGCAAAGTTGAAGACATGTCAGCACGTACATATATTAAAAAAGTTTTATTCGCGGAATGAAAGGCCTCTAATTTGCAAGTTAGAGGCATTCAGCTTAACGCCCCGTGGCAAAAGCATAGTCCATCTCGACTACCATTGATAAATGCATAGCCTAGCCAGGCTATTCGAAATTTTGACAGGCGAGCTGGACTATCTGCGTGACATTTGAACATGTGACATAATTAGGACCACGCGCGCGCATTTTATCGTACGTGATGCATTATGTCGCATTCAGGATAGTTTAGTTCTTGATATATATAAATTGTGTATATAGCGAAATTTATGTCGACGTTTGTCGAAACTATGCACCGAAGCACGTTTTAAACACATATCACAGTTATAATAATCGTTTAATAAATACGTGGCACCAGGCTGTTTATTGTTGAATGATCGTATAATATTGCAGTTCTAGCATGGTGGTGATCCACAATCAGGCTATGCGGAAATCTACAATATTAGCGGTAATAATTATAGCAAAATTCGGTCTTTTCTTTTGGTTGTCAATTTTGGAGATACTGCGGTGGTATTGGTACCATTCCACTGAACTTCTCGAAGCGGTAATAAAATCTAAAGCTCTTGCCCGATATAGAAAGCGAACTACGTACCGCGGAGTCCCCGAATTAGAAATAGACATAACCGAATGAGGACGAACGATAATGGAGGTGGACAAACATAAATTAATTAATGGGAATCATGCGTTAAACAGATACTGCTCCGTATCAAGATACGACGCATTTGTATCATAATCAAAGATGCCTTGACGCCTAGATTTGTATTACAGCCCGAATGAGGACGAACGATAGTGGAGGTGGACAAACATAAATTAATTAATGGGAATCATGCGTTAAACAGATACTGCTCCGTATCACGATACGACGCTTTGTATCATAATCAAAGATGCCTTGACGCCTAGATTTGCATTACAGCGTAGGAGAGCGCGTTAGTCGGGTCTTTCCTAAAATCCCTACCATTCGAAATTGGTCTATTCTGAAGATACAGGTGAAATTTTAGTATCAATACACTTATCAAAATATCCACTTCGGTTACGTTTATGAAAAGTTTTTTTTCAAATTTTTAGGCTACCAATGGTTTCTCCCCTTTGCTACAAAAAGTTTTGGAAACTTTTTTTGCATAAATGTATTATTTCATACATTGCTTGAGATGCATTGCCGAGCTCAATCGAAAGGTAGCAAAATCAGTTAAATCGATTTATGTTTTAACGACTTACGCTTGAGCTAAGGCTCAGTCTTTAGGCTTTCTTGTCAATAAAAATAACTCATTAAAGCCTAAACTGATTCAGTTGAAACAGATTCGATTCAGCTAGTCAATGCAGTTCGAATAGCATATAAAATTTTACATATATCTGAAATTTTGTGCAGCGAGGGGGGCCATAAAGAACCAAAAATTCAAAAACAGTTGGCAATATTTTTGAACCATCTGGTCGATCTGGGTGGATTACAGCCAAAATTTCCCATGTATCTTTGAAAAACTGACAAATTTCGAGATTAAGGGGTTTAGGAAGCATCCCTCAATATTTACATAAAGAGTGACGTTTACGATAAGACTACAGCAGTGACATATTACACCGATAATGCATACAGCCCATTTAAGGACGTAGCTTAGTATGTCTTTGGACAACATGGTGTCCTGAAAAGAAGTAAAGGGCACTCAATCGCGATCATGTAACGAGTAAACTTCGAGCAGCGTGCGAACCAGATACGAGTGACGCTTTCGAGTACATTTTTGGTAAACTGCGACTAAATTGCGAGTATGTATAACTGGCTAGTTATACATGGTTTGTGAAATATGTGTGCATTTCACATATCATTTCCTGTTATTATGCCTTCTAGTTGATACATGAATCAAATGGAATAAATTTTAGTTGTACATTTTATTTTCAAGGAACGAATCTCAATTGAATCAAATTTCTCAATCAAATACTTTTGGAGGTGCCGGGCCCTACACTCGACGGGGTAATCCCATTAATTTGAAATGGACCCCAGTGTTTTATATTCCAACAACCCCTTGCTCCACCAAAGCAAAATAACTCATATTCCGTATTTTTGTAAAATTTAATGTATAATATATAACTCTATAGTTATAGCATGAGCAATAAAACATTATAAACTTGACATTGTTCAATGTTACAAATCATAGATCTGGTGCGACTTATTACCGCGTGGAATGGAATGAATACATTATGTGCGGTCGCAAAGCGAGTGTTGCCTAGTCGTATTAGAAGTCAGTTTACGCGTAGAATACAATTAAAATGTATGGAGAAGCGTTGCAAAGATATTTCGAGTGAAATGCGCGCGAGCAGCGAGCACAAAATTAGGAAAATGTGATTGAATTGTGTGGACAGAGCGAGTGTAATTCTAGTGACTTTTGAGTGAAATGCGTGCGAGTAACGAGTACAAAATCAGGAAAATGCGAGTGAATTGTGTGTACAAAGCGAGTGTAATTGTAGTGACTTTTGTGCGAAATGCTCGCGAGCAACGAGCACAAAATTAGGAAAATGGGGGGTGAATTGTATGTACAAAGCGAGTGTAATTGGAGTGACTTTTGAATGAAATGCGCGCGAGTAACGAGCACAAATTTACGAATATGTGAGTGAATTGTGTGTGCAAAGCGAACGTAATTATAGTGATTTTGAGAGAAATGCGCGCGAGCAACGAGCACAAGTTTACGAAAATGCGAGTGAATTGTGTGTGCAAAGCGAAGTATGAAATGCGCGCGAGCAACGAGCACAAAATTAGTAAAATGCGAATGAATTGTGTATACAAAGCGAGTGCAATTCTACTGACTTTTGAGTGAAATGCGCGCGAGCAACGAGCACAAATTTACGAAAATGCGAGTGAATTGTGTGTGCAAAGCGAGTGTAATTCTAGTGACTTTTGAATGAAATGCGCGCGAGCAACGAGCACAAAATTAGTAAAATGCGAGTGAATTGTGTGTACAAAGCGAGTGTAATTCTCGTGAGTTTTGAGTGAAATGCTCGCGAGCAACGAGCACAAAATTAGGAAAATGGGGGGTGAATTGTATGTACAAAGCGAGTGCAATTCTACTGACTTTTGAGTGAAATGCGCGCGAGCAACGAGCACAAATTTACGAAAATGCGAGTGAATTGTGTGTGCAAAGGGAGTGTAATTCTAGTGACTTTTGAATGAAATGCGCGCGAGCAACGAGCACAAAATTAGTAAAATGCGAGTGAATTGTGTGTACAAAGCGAGTGTGATGCTACTGACTTTTGAGTGAAATGCGCGCGAGCAACGAGCGCAAATTTACGAAAATGCGAGTGAATTGTGTGTGCAAAGCGAGTGTAATTCTAGTGAATTTTGAGTGAAATGCGCGCGAGCAACGAGCACAAATTTAGGAAAATGCGAGTGAATTGTAATTACAAAGCGATTGTAATTGAAGTGACTTTCGTTTGAGATGCGGTGTCGCACACTTTTATCCAGGACTGTACTACACAGTCAAAAAACCCGTAGTACGTTTGTCCTAAAATTTTGGTACAAGTATAAACCTTAATGCTCAGCAGCTACAACACATTTAAAATGTTATGTTTTAAGAATTAATCATCGACTAATTCTTTAGCAACTCGCAAAACCATTTCTTCTTCATACGGATACGAAACAATTTGAATCCCAACAGGATAATCTTCAATAGAATCGCTCGTAGCTGCCTCTTTCACCGCAGCAGTAACTTGGTTCCATCCAATGTATTCCTTACGAGTTGCTTGAATGTCGTCTCGCGTTATCTTAGTAATCGGCATTGTAGCTGCAGGGAAGTCCAGCAAATTAAAGGCAGCCGTATACATGGCCGCAGGCAGGGCTCGGCAAGGCACGTCATGTGTTGGCGCTGAAGGAAGTGCACTTAGCGGACAAATTATGGCGTCTAAATCGTCCGACGTCCAAGCCTTTAGAATATCCCGACGATAAGCTCCAGCAGCTGCATATTTATGACGAAGCTCCGGTAATGTGAGCGGGAAGCTTGAGAAGATACTCCAAGCTAGGGGCGAAAACGAGCCCCAAATATGGGCTAGTAACCTGCGCAGTGTTACCGGAATGCTATAAAGCTTCAAAGCCGGACCGTGGTAAATGTCTATGATATCGTTGAAAAACAGCGATCGCATGTATTGTCCTCCGTCGAAGATCGAAACCCCGATATAGAACGCGACAGCTCGATTCATAAGTTCTTCGTCGATACGGACCACGGTATGACCTTTTGCCTCAAGACGGGCCTGAGCAATACTAACTGCCTTTCTCGCAGCAGATGTTGCCGGGATATCCAATAAATTCGTAAAATACCCTAGGCGTAAACGCTTTTTAAAATTTTGAGTTTCAGTGCCACTCAATTTTTCAACATCGAGTGGAATCGGAGTAACAGTACGGTCAATCAAATGCATGAGCTGAATTTGCGAGTAAAAAATCTCCATAACCTTTACCAAATCCGGCACGCTACGACATAGCGGACCGAGAGAGGAGGCTACAATCTGTCGACCCGGCATAGAATTCATCGATCCTTCTTGAGGGAATCGACCTGCAGTTGGCTTGAACCCTACTATACCGCAGAATGCGGCTGGTATCCGCACGCTTCCACCAACGTCACCTCCGATTCCCAAAGGGCTGCCTCCGAATGCTACAAGAGAAGCTTCACCACCACTGGAGCCGCCTGGTGTTCGCTCAGTATCGCCGGATGGATGACTAGTTGTCCCATAGATTGGGTTTGAGCAAGTATAGCTTAGCAGCGATTGGGGTACGTTGGTTGTACAAAATGGAACCGCCCCGAGGGACTTCAGGAAACGAACCATCGCTGCGTCTTGTTTGCAAGGCCGATTTTCAAGTAATGTCGCAGCGTAGCCCCGAGTTCGGATAAAGCCTTCCACCTGAAACACATGAACATATACTTATTCATAATTATGCTATGAAGGCCCAAATCTTTAACATAAATTAAGCTCAATATGTAAAAGAAATGTTTAAAAACCTAGAATTTCAGAGAAATATTACTAAATATTAGTAGATTTTTCCTTTACTTATGCTGCTTTGAATATTTAGCATAATTATGTTTAAATGTTGGTTAACATTAATTATTCTATCAAATTTTGCTTAAAGTTTGCAATAAGCATAATAATGCTTAAAATTAAACACAATTACGTTTTATATTTTTATTAAGCATAAGGCAATGTTAAATATATTAAGCATAAACATTTTCTGTGTAGTATTTGCACTATCGCTTTTGTCATAAGCTATTCTGTATGGAATGTCTTCACACAGCTCGAGTTCGGCCCGGGCTCGGTCTGCAGCTTCGAAGGGACGTGATGTAACACCTCAGAACGTTAGCGTAGGTATATATAACAAAAATCGATCAAAGCTCTTGGTGAGTAGTGGTAAAGTTTTAGTATTGCAAGCGAGAGCCCAGGTTTCAGGTCTCCGTTGGTCAGTGGTAACATCTCTCGTGTACATTTTCAGCCGCTTGATAGTTACGCATGTGCGTTTTGAAATATCAAAATTAAAACATGAAGATATTTTGAGCGAAGAGGATACTGTTGGGCATAAAAACTTATTTCAGTCGACGTTTAGCTCTATATACTATTAAAATACAAATGAAGAACAATGACAGAATCACGCTGTTACTGGGTTTTTGGCCCAGGTAACCTAGAGGGCCGGTACGTTATATTATTAGAAAAAAGAGCAGATTAGAGCGGGGGGTTCGCGAGACGGCAGCCCCCGACTTAGGCTTAGTGTATGTCTCATATAAGGACCTAAGCTAAGGCTAAGGTTTAAGATTAGTATATCGAGAACGGCATGCTATGCATTACTATTAGACCCCTCAGGGTTACCTTGACCGGGTTTTTTATGAAGCGATAGCTTACTATTTGTTCCCATTTACTCAATATGCAGTATTTATGTAGTTTAGTTCAGTTGGAATAGCAGCCGCAAATATTAACTTTGTTTTCAGTAAACTTTGAAATTTCAGCTATGAATTATCAATTAGGAATATGCGTTTATATTTTTCGATAAGGCGAGGAAATTTGCTCTATAATAGGGAATTTGTCTAAATTGAGCGGTTCTTATCAAGAAAATTAAAAAATACATTGTGAAAAAATGTTTTAAAATTGTGAAAAGTTTGGCACTTTTAATTGTCAGATACTGCCGGATTAGGCTTTATTTCGGCTGTTCTTATAGTTTTCATTATGTCCGACACAAGGAACAAGTGAAGATATTTATATAAAGATTGCCGATGTAGTGATCACACAAAATAATGACTGCTAGCGAAACGTCAACTTGCTAGTTAGAATATCATCACAACATACTAACCGTTTCAAACGGGTCCATGGTGTAGTGGTTAGCACGTCTGCTGCGCACGCGGAAGGCCGAAGGGGGCGTTGTAACCTACAGGTGCCAGTGACCACAACTTGAGGTCCTCCACACCGAGTCTCACGATTCCACCGTTCTGTCGTATAATTTAAATGTATTTCTAGAACTACATTGTCAGTGCGATAAAAAGGATAATTCCTTGGTTACAAACGAACAAGGCGGTCTTTGAAAATACAGAAATTTTAAATCCGTTCCAAATCGAACAAGTTGCGATAATTTCATTGATTTATTCATTTTCCCGATAATATGTCAATATTTTATTTAGTAAAATAGAATATTAATTCAAGCTTATGTAATTTTTATATGTGCTACGGTAATTTGCAGGTGATTACATTTTTGTTCTTGCAGTGTATGTATTTATGCTGTATTAGTGCTAATAGAACATTGTTGGTCTGAAACATGGTCTGAACGAATATAGGTCGCTAGCCTGAATGCATGACTTGCATGACAAGCCTCTTTCCTTTCGTACGAACATCTGGCTCCACTATACCATGTTTCATATACGTATTGACAATGAACATACCTATTTAAAATTACATGCAAATGCATAAGGCAATACCCATCAACATACCGCAATTGATTCTTTAATACTAACAGGAACCCCGAACAATTCGGGTTTCGTGGACCCACCATCAGGGCTATACTTTTCATCCAACTCTCGAGCCCACGTTTCGGCCTCGTCAATGAACCAACATATGCAATTGGTTGCTGCCTGTGCTTCGAGTGCTTTCGCTTGATAGGCTTGCAACGTTTGTAGCGCCGTCAGCTCGCCAGATTGAAGTTGGTCTGACAGTATTAGACGGAAATATACCGCTTCATTATATGATTATATTAGTACAAAATTCATATGGATGTGATATGATGCTACTCTTTGAGAGAAGCACGAGCAAATTATTTCTGCCAAGATCTTCTCCGTGATTTTCGGGAAACAAATTGAAAATGTTCTACACCTGTTTTACCCCCAAATCCTGTCGCTGGATTTGTTCATGTATATATCAAAAAAAGTTCCGGACAAACAATAACGGCCGGTTCAAAGCGAAAGCCTTATATATTCCAAAGCCCTAAATTATTACAATAAAATATACGCGATTTTTGGATTTAAACGCTTTTTTTATTCTGTAATCTCAACTATGTTGAAAAAAAATTTTTCGATGATACAGTATACAACATATAGGTACACAAACTGTCAAAAATTTAAACTAAATACCGCCAGTCAGTTGCAAAAAAACAGCGAAACACCTACACTATTTTCGCACAAATTTGGTTGTTTTGGCTCTATTATTCATTTTTCCAAAAGGATATTGAGCAGATATTACGCTCGTGGGAACACTAACCCGAATCATCTGTACTGTGGAAATTTTTATCACATCACTTTAGGGGTTACCATACTGTAAACAAAAATTGGAAAATTAAACTCGATTTTGGTTCAAATGTGGGTTTTATTAATCTGTGCTCTTGAATAACTGCAGACTCAGATCTATGTCTTTACTAATACGTGCCGATGATTAAAAGTGAATAATGGGAACAATGATATACATGATTTAGACTAATACTAATGCACGAAAAACGCTATTAGATAAACAGGGGCGAGGAAAGAGAGGTTGGGTTGCTGCCATCCACTTCTGTGACAACAGAAAACCGAAGTAAATCGATCTGTAATTTTGAGTAGATCTATACAAACGCCTAAATATGTCCGAAAAAGTGGGGGGGTCAACCAGAACATATTGCACTTAGTGAGTTTATGTGAAAAAGTTGGTGAATCCGCAAAACCGGCTATGCATATGGACCACCAAAATTGGTGGTGTCGAGATCCCGCCACCGTTCCCCAGGATTCACGTCAGCGGCAGTACATCCTCACTTTTAAACAGTGTAGCGGCGCTCGCAGAACCGAAAGCTTACGATTACTGCCAAGAGAAATGTTAGGATGAGAGCGAAAACCGCGGTACCAGACCAAAATGCGCCAAGTCTGAACACCCCGATCCCGTGCAGGAGTTTAAGCCAATGATATTAAGTAGGCTCAAGCGATTTCATAGGACTTGATACTATAAAAATAATTATAGTAGGTAGAACAAAATTTACACAATAAATTAAATAAATAATTTGGCATTCCTAGAAATTTTTGACGGTAGGGGGTATCCAAGTTCCACCTGCCCATTACAATCTAAAAATTCCTTCTTGCAGTAGTAAACTGGGGGGGGGCATCTGAAAAATGGGTCGCCAGTATGTCCCTCCCCTCTCCTTCCGCCAATGCCACAAATGAAATGAAATAAATCAAACAAAAAACTATTAAAGTGAAAATATAAGGAACATACCGATTAAATCGCACAGACTGAGACTTGTTATACGTTCACGCTGTTGAACTATTTCACGATTGTCGCCTGGATCCAGTGCTTCGTGCAACGCCAGGAAATGTTTGGACCTCCTAGAAACAAAAAAAACATAAAATAATAAAACCAGTAATTACTTTATTATAGTTAGGTTCGAACAGGTAATGCTTTCATGTCACCTTTAGGGGTCGGACGTTATAACGTTAGAAAAAAGAACACCTTAGAGCGGGGGTTCGGGGGGCAGCAGCCCCCCGACTTAGGCTTAGGCTTAGTACATGGATCATATAGGGACCTTAGCTTAGGCTAAGACTAAGGCTTAGGCTTAGTATATCGAGAACGGCATGGCATGTATTTCACTTCCGCCCCTAAAGGTTACATTGGCCAAAAAATGGATATCGAATGAGGCTTGATAAAAGAACACAACCCTGGACAATGATGAAGACTGAAATCTAAGAACAGATCTATTTACGTGTTGGTTTACCCGCTTTCTGGTCCAAAATTGATCGATTTAGGTCCAAAATTGATCGAGTTTCTATATAGTACGATGACGGCCGTATATGTCTATACAATACATACATAGCATATCCGATAACTTGAAAGTATACTTGTGTACATATATCATGCTTATATACTTTTGTATTGAGCGATTGTTACGTTTAGCCGCGGATCTTATCTTATGCAAAAAATAAGCATGATGAACCAGATATTTAATAGAAAATACTTGTGTCACTCAAATACTACAATTTAAAATTTTATAAACACAATAATATATTATAAAGACCTCATATTTTGTTTTACTGTTGTAGTTTTGCTCATCATTGGTAAAATCATTTGTGCGTCTTAGGTGCGCGTGAGAGTAGTGAGTGTGCGGCCTCATGGGGTGTAGTGATCACACAAATAATTATTACTGCTAGCGAAACGTCATATCGCTAGTTAGAATATCACCACAACAATCCAACCGTTTCAAGCGGGTCCATGGTGTAGTGGCTACCATGTCTGCTGCGCACGCGAAAGGCCCAGTGTTCAATTCCCGGTGGCCCCTTTGTTTAGCTTTAGCGACATTTAACAAAAAATAGCTAACATAGCTTATATGGGCGTGGCAATTATATATATAGGATGTTCAATGTAGTGAAATTTAGGCAGCGTTTGTAAAAGTCAAAAATCGTAGAAAAAATATCTATTACGACAGCTAATTCTATCTAATTCGCAAAGTTATATATAGTTGTTGGTTACAAAAAATCTGCTTGGCATTTTAAGAATATGAGATTTAGACTTTTCAACTGTTTGCTCAGCGAACGCCTAACACAGTCTGAGCAGCGCCGGGACGTCGAAAACTCCAGCCCACCCACCGCCTCCCCGGCAACCCCTGACTACGCGCCTAGTCGAAATATATAACAAACAGTACGTTTATTGATAATAGTATAATGGTGTAATGGTTTAATGGTACATACAATAACCAAAAAACAAAAAATCAGTAAGGGGCTGTTCCACTTACAACTGCTTAAAGGTTTCAAATTGATAATTATTTTTTGAAGAGTATTTGAAACGACTTGCAATTAGCTGCACAAATCAGAGAGTTATTTTCAATAAATTCTGATAAAAAGTTCAGCGAAGGTACGGTAATTGCAGATGACTAAAACAAGTTTTAACATGCATCAATGTCACTGATCAAAGTTTTATACGGCATTTTTAAATACTAAAGATTTTTTAGCCGACTAAAGACGATGTTCCAACTCACCTTTCTTGAAGTTTTTGAATTGCATGCAACATTTTGTTTTGTCGAAAATGTCGACGTATCCATTTGAAGCCGATATATGCGGCAGTCGCACCGATGATAGACGAAATGATGCGATGTTCAAACGCGAGACGTTCAATGTCTTCGAACGTAGCACGCAGCTCGCTTAGAACAACTGAAGTCATTTCTTCTAGTGCTTCACCAAATTTTACTTTTGCTATAGAAATATTTATGAACAGTACCTTCGGTATGTTTAATTCTGTACTTTTGTTCATCAAAATTTGGTAAGCTATTTGGTTTAGTTTAATAAGATTAGCAGTTAATGCGGCGTTCACGTTATAATGTCCCCAACGTTTGGAACCTACGTACCCCTCACAGTGTCAGACACACTGTTGACAACAGGGTGTCTTAGACACCCCCATGTTTTTAATAAATTTTTTCAACGGTAGCTAGTTACGCGTATTACCACTTGCCGACAGTGTCAGGCACACCGTGTCTTCTGGCAGTTTTATTGACAGTGTTCGGAATTATTTGAGCGATGTTCATATGGGCTAGATACAAATATCGAAAATTTAAGAAAAACTCCACAGGACAGTTGACTAATAAACCGCATTAGCTACAGACGGTGTCCGTTATAGTTAATCCGCGCCAAATTGGTAGCTAAGAGTGTGTACGACACTGTATAGAAAAAATTTAGTAGCTAAGGGTGTGTCGTACACCCTCGGCATTTGATTTACAGTATAGGTGTCACCCTGACTGTCTATACGGTAGGGTCGCTACTACAGGGGGTCAAAAGTTCCAAACAGCGGGGACATTATAACGTGAACGCCGCATAAGACATACGTGCTCATAGGGGAGGTGTGGTACTGTTCCACTAATGCTCGGGCACACTTTCCTCGAGGACAAAAATTTTACTAACATAATACGTTCTAATAAAACACGAAAACCAACATAAGCGGGGCTGTAACATGCTTAGTTGTATTGTTTACCCCACTGTGAGCAGATATGTCTATAACAAACTGGTATAACACGATTCTCAAAGAAAACCACCATTCAAACTCGCTTTGGAAATTTCACCAGACGCGTTTACCAAACTTAAGCGTTTGGTGAAATTTCCAACGCGAGTTTGAATGGTGGTTTTCTTTGAGAATCGAGGTGTAACATGTTGGTTGTAACATGCTTTGTCGAGTTTGAATGGTGGTTTTCTTTGAGAATCGAGGTGTAACATGTTAGTTGTAACATGCTTTGTCGAGTTTGAATGGTGGTTTTCTTTGAGAATCGAGGTGTAACATGTTAGTTGTAACATGCTTTGTCGAGTTTGAATGGTGGTTTTCTTGGAGAATTGAGGTGTAACATGTTAGTTGTAACATGCTTTGTCGAGTTTGAATGGTGGTTTTCTTTGAGAATCGAGGTGTAACATGTTGGTTGTAACATGCTTTGTCGAGTTTGAATGGTGGTTTTCTTTGAGAATCGAGGTGTAACATGTTAGTTTTAACATGCTTTGTCGAGTTTGAATGGTGGTTTTCTTTGAGAATCGAGGTGTAACATGTTAGTTGTAACATGCTTTGTCGAGTTTGAATGGTGGTTTTCTTTGAGAATCGAGGTGTAACATGTTAGTTGTAACATGCTTTGTCGAGTTTGAATGGTGGTTTTCTTTGAGAGTCGAGGTGTAACATGTTAGTTGTAACATGCTTTGTCGAGTTTGAATGGTGGTTTACTTTGAGAATCGAGGTGTAACATGTTGGTTGTAACATGCTTTGTCGAGTTTGAATGGTGGTTTTCTTTGAGAATCCGAGGTGTAACATGTTGGTTGTAACATGCTTTGTAGAGTTTGAATGGTGGTTTTCTTTGAGAATCGAGGTGTAACATGTTAGTTGTAACATGCTTTGTCGAGTTTGAATGGTGGTTTTCTTTGAGAATCGAGGTGTAACATGTTAGTTGTAACATGCTTTGTCGAGTTTGAATGGTGGTTTTCTTTGAGAATCGAGGTGTAACATGTTAGTTGTAACATGCTTTGTCGAGTTTGAATTGTGGTTTTCTTTGACAATCGTGTTATGCCAGTTTGTTATAGACGTATGTACTCACAGGGGAGGTGTAACATGTTACCTGTAACATGCTTGGTTGTATTGTTTACCAAACTTAAGTGTTTGGTGAAATTTTTAACACGAGTTTGAATGTTGGTTTTCTTTTGAGAATCGTGTTATAGCAATTTGATATATATATTCGAGCTTCATGGCAATTTAATAATAAAAAATCATAGATTAGGAGCGTCGTTATACGAAGCCGGCGGAAAATATGTTTGCTTATAAAAATTTCATTTCGACAGTTTAATACTAATGGCCTTTTCTAATGCCAGTTCAACCGTCCAAGTAATATGGCTCTGGCTATTGCACTGAAAAATAAATTTGAATTAAATGTTAGAAACCCAACTGTCTAATCTAGGGGCACAGCAATTGGCGGGCATATCAATGTAGACTTTTTTTATCGGTATACAATACGACATGCAGTACTGCAAAATTTTGGTTGATGGCTGGTTTTAAAGCTTTTATAAAAAAATTTCACAGCGTCGAATGGCGTAGTGGATTCTATCACCAAAGAGGAGATAATCAAATGTTATGTGCAACACTTTGAAGTATAGGACTTGTTAGGGCTTTGTAATCAATTATCGATAGATGCAGTTCCGCTTAATTTAGAAATAACCTGTATAGTAAGACAACTATTTACTCACATTCGGACCCCTTTCTAAGCAGCTTGTTTCGGCTTAGTGGAAAAATAGATTTGTCGCTTATTTTTCCAACTACATCTTGCTTCCTAAATATATAGCGATCCTAAATCTAAAAAATTTGTTTACAGACCCTTCGGCGCTATAAAATGTGGCGTGAATATTTAAACATATTTGTTGATAGGCAACGTGGTATCTTTTCACCAAGATGTTTTGGCTACATAATGAGTGACAGCGAAAATGATTCTCGTTTTAACTTCCACCCATATCGATAACAAAACCAATGTCACATTAAAATGCTGAACGTTATATCGTTACAAAAAGACCAGGTTTAGTGACTTATTAGATTTAGTATAATCTCATATAAGGATCATAGGTTAGGCTCAGATGCTGACCTAGTATATCGACGATGGCATTGACTACAGTTCCGTCGTTAAAAGCTACGTTGACTGGTTAAAAATATACTCAAATTCACAATAAACGTTTGAACGTTTTAACTCTAAAACTGTCATTAAAACATACAAGAACCTCTTAAAAGTTAGACTAGTCGATTATGTATGACTTTAAATTATTATTTAACTAACTTGTTTTTTAATAACCATAATAGTTTATTAGTTTTACTTTATACTTTGCCCAATAAAACAGCGATGGCCCAAAACTTTTGTAGTCTTCAGAAAATATAATTTAATACTTCCGAAGCAGTTGTACGGAAATAATAACCAAATTTGAACTTTGTACTGATCATTTACAGAACTGGTTGGTATGTAATTGCTGAACAATTAACACGTATATTGTACAGGAATAAAGCATATTAGTTAGCTTCTTCCTTATCTTTATGACACGTAATTAAACACCGTATAAACATAAACTTTACAACTTTATAACTGATAGTAAATAAAACTATATAAAACATATGAAATATTGAACCATACCAGGAGTTTTATTGAGTGAAGCAAAAAGTTTGACAAACATTATCCTTCACCAATGTTCCCTGGCGAACCTTTTGTCTCAAAGTTTTAAACCTAAAGAATAAATCACCATCTAGATCTTAAAAACAATAAAAACTAAGTAGCAACAACTAGCGATATTTTATCAGAAGATGGCAGTAAACTTGATGACTTTAAAACCGAACGAGGCATATAATAAATTTGCCATAAATTCTGTAATTGCTACATTTAAATATTTAAATTAAAACTATTGTTATGATTGATGCATTGGGTGCTTGTATGCAAAAATGCCGTGCCATATCTTGTCAAATATGGCTTCAGGCGTGGACGCAAACCTCAACGGTGTGTTTCACGACAGAAAAATAAATAAAATAATAAGTAGATATAACTACAGCCATTTCCTGAGGGAGAACGACATATAATGTATCTCCACCATTAGCACCTTGTTATATTAATACACCAGCTGGTTCTAAGAGTATATATTCTAATGCTTAGATTAGTAGGTAACTGCACCAGTCAACGCAACGGTACCAGCGTAGCATCTATTACTAAGCAAGAATAAATTTGACTAAATAAATTAATAGAACATCTGGTTCTATGAGTATGTCTTTAAATGTTTAGATTAGTAGGTAACTGCACCAGTCAATAATTGTTAGTTCAATAAGTAACCGCACTAGTCAGCCTAAAGGTCCCAGCGTAGCATCTATTACTAAAGCAATAATAAATTTGGCTGAATAAATTAACAGAACAGCTAGTTCTATGAGTTTGTCTTTAAATTGTTAGTCTAATAGGTAACCGCGCCAGTCAACCCAACGGTACCATCGTAGCATCTATTACTAAAGCAATATTAAATTTGGCTAAATAAATTAATAGAACAGCTTTAGTTCTATGAGTTTGTCTTTAAATTGTTAGATTAGTAGGTAACTGCACCAGTCAATCTAACAGTCCCAGCGTAGCATCTGTTACTAAACAAGAATAAATTCGGCTAACTTAATTGAAGGGCGAGCTTATCTACACTACGTGGCCAAGTTAAGTAAGTATACGCTAAGATACAATTCAAGCAGTAAAATTAACCTATTGCGACAGTTACTTACTACTTTAAATGCGATACACCATAAAATGTTCAATCAAAGATAGCGAATATGTAGTTGCCTTATCGGAAATTGGTAAAAATTGGTAATCACTTCGTTAGTGGTTGGGACTTAGGTCACATAGGTCCGATTTAGCGCAAGTATATCACAAAAATCATAATTCAGAAAAGAATGTGACGGAGCTCTGTTATTTTTTATTGTATGTACTTAACAGTACCAGTAACTGGGCTTACAACATTTTATTTCTTATCCAAATGCTGACGTAGATAAACACTAGTATGTACAATTGCCTAATGACTTTATTGGCTTAATCAAAAAAAAAAGATATGTATTTTAGTATAATCAAATCACGTTTCAAGTTTTATAACCGTCATAAATCCGAAGTGTTTACAAAAGCCTAAGATTCGCTGTTATAAAACACTGATATGAATATTACAAAAGTAGTGAGAACAAAATTCGGGAAGCGATATGCAGCTAAAGTACAAGCGAGCTACTGTCGCGTGCGATATTTTACTGTTAAGAAATCTATTAACTGCTTAGCGGGGTTTTGCTCTACATCAGACATAGTCTTCAAATATACAGTGCCTTATAAAATATAATTCTTCTAATTTTAAGCTTTAGTTGCACACATTTGCAGTTGTCAAAGTAAAAAGATCCATTTGTGATCTTGTACCAGTCGCACGGGCTTCCAGCTTGTAACGCGCTATAACTACAACACAGGTTCAGGTGAACTCGCGGTGTAGCTGCGCCTGTGTATGCTATTAACGTAGTGTTGCGTTGCATCACTGATCACTCTCCGCCGGAGTCGCGAAGTCCGAGCGTGTACGATTGTGTATGCTAACGTAGTGTGGTCTTGCATCACTGATCGCTCTCCGCCGGAGTCGCGAAGTCCGAGCGTGTACGCCTGTGTATGCTAACGTAGTGTGGTGTTGCATCACTGATCGCTCTCCGCCGGAGTCGCGAAGTCCGAGCGTGTACGATTGTGTATGCTAACGTAGTGTGGTCTTGCATCACTGATCGCTCTCCGCCGGAGTCGCGAAGTCCGAGCGTGTACGCCTGTGTATGCTAACGTAGTGTGGTGTTGCATCACTGATCGCTCTCCGCCGGAGTCGCGACGCCGGAGCGTGTACGCGTGTGTATGCTAACGTAAAGTAACGTTGCATTATAGTAACGCAGCTCCGCCGGAGTTGCGAAGCCAGATCGCGTTTTAGCCTCTAGCTTCCCAACGAATCTCCCATACAGAATGTTCACATCGTGTTATCCAAATGTAAGTTTCGACAAGTCAATAGGAACGGCGCAGTTGAAGCTCGATTATGATAAAGTTAAAACATTTTATAAAAGTTAGACGAGTAATTTTTGACAGTAATTCCAGGCTGTGAAGGGTAGTCTAGACGGTGAGACACAGCCGTTGTAAATGAATTTTTAACAGGCATAAGTGTTACGTACGAGACCTCAATTTTTGAAATAAAACTCTGCGGTCTTGCTAGATAACTAGCAAAGAAGTAATAGTAAATGGTTTATTATGGACGTTGTTTACAGCTCGAAGGTTTGCATTCGGAATCAAAGTCCATCATTGTGACCCATGGGCGGCGATCCCGGGGGGGCTGGGGGGGGCTGCAGCCCCCCCAACATTTGGATCGCCACGTGGAAAAGTTGCACATCTTACACCTCCATCGCATCGATTGAATTAATGTAATTTGTATGTTTTTCGTACAAATGTTTCACGTGGGCTGAGTCAAAATAAAATGAAAGCTAAAAATAAAATGCGCTTTCTATGCTGGCTTCGATGGCGTAAAGCTACGGCAAACTTTTTTTCTGCTCTCATGCCTCCCGTATGATAGCCTATGTTTATGTATTCGATAAAATACAACACATTTTTTATTTATATTGAGTTTGATGATGATGACGTTTTTGTTTATTTTGATCAAACTATTTTCAAAATACATGCGATGATTTTTCTTTTCTTCACAGCTTTTTTGCTATTAACTCGAAAGCTATTTAAAGCGAGTAAACATCATATTAGTCATATTAGTTGCCAGTCAAAATTAGCAACAACATATCAACAAAAGCCCATTACGCTGCTCATGACGGGTGTTTTTGACGCATAAGAAATGAATGTAGGTCTAAAACGTAGCATGAATATTGGTCGCTCGCGGTACCGTATCTGTTCGAGTACTGTATGTGTTGGCTATTACGCTTAGGTTTTTTGAATTGCGGGAGGCAGCTTAGTGTACCCTATATGACTTTTTGAAGCAGGTCGGGTGTGTCACACTTTAGGTCGGGGTCAGGGCCGTGGCAAGGGCCCCCATACCCCCCAATTGGCGCCATGATTTTATAAACTACAGGTAGTGTGCTAGTTGAATTGTGTGTTATTTGTTTTAGAACATTACGTTTTTAAAACAGATTTTACATCGCTTGAAATATAAATACTACCAATTACATCGCTCTAATTCAATCGCCAGCCATGGACATTCGGAAAGCCTTTGAAGCTGCAAAGCTTAAAAAACGTAAGATTGCCGAGGAGAGTGGGAAAGACCAGGACGAAGTTATTGAAGGGGGCCCAATAACGCAGTCCGTTGATTCAAACATTGATCAACAGCATCCACATAGTAGTTCCGCTGTGCTTGAGCGCTCTCCCGAACGTATGGGGGCTGTTGGTTGTGAAAGTGGCTCCGGCTGATGCTGAAGGTGGTTTAAACCTGGAGGGCAGGAAGGAACTCAGCTTTATTTCCGTTGGATTTCGAAACTGGAAGAAGGCCATTGAAAAATTTGGCAAACATCAGCTTTCAGAGTGTCACAGCGCTGCAGTTGCGCATTTACAGCAGCGACGCAGCTGATTGAACTTTATCCCGAACTGAACTACGATTCCTTGAAGCTTCAACTTTCCATGTTCCGCAACAAATATACCAAGGCACAGAATCTACATGACTACGTGGAGGTTTTTCGCAGCATGTCGAAGTCTGAACACGTTCTCTACAGCCAGGTGAGACAACTAATGGTGCTCCTTTTGGTCTGTCCCGTTACCTCTTGCGAAGCTGAGCGGTCGTTCAGCTGTCTACGGAGAGTCAAGACCTGGATGCGTAGTACGATGACTCAAGCACGCCTCAACTACGTTGCCATCTGTTGTGCTCACAAAGAACGTTTGGACAACGTGGATGATATGTGTATCGCACGCCGGTTCGCAGGAGCTAGTGCTCAAAGGAAAAACGTTTTTGGAAATTTCTAAAGAAACCATTGCCAAAAGCTTTATGTAAGTAGATTTAGCTTAGACAATTAAAACTAGAGAATGTTCATGAGGATAATATTTACATGTATTCAAGTTTCTTCGTCCAGTTAAGACTGTGTGGTATCCTGAAGATTAAAAAACGGGTAGAACAATCTGCATTTTTGAAGGCTAGTGTAGCTCACAGGCTCTGAAGTTAATTTTGTCCGAAACATTGTGAGTCCTTAGCCCCCCCAATAATTTTCATAAATCGCCGCGCCTGTTGTGACCCCAACCAGTAAGGAACAGTCCCACTACAACAGCCGCTGTCAGCCCTATTCAACTCGTCCGAAAAAAACATAAAAGCACAATTGCACGAGTAATTCTCAACTGCCGTTAGGTTATAGTGAACTAAAATTCCTGAAATATATACAGTTTTTTGTATTAAACCAACAGCATTTCGTAGGAAAGAAAAATAACCAAAATATCGTATTTTATAGCAAACATTATATACATTTATACATTATATATATATATATACATATATACATTTAAACATTAAATGTATATATACATATATACATTTATATATATACATATATACATATATACATTTAATATTCCCCTTATTTGCACTTTTTCCTGACTTTGGCCATGTCCAAGCTAAAGATGCAACGGCGAAAGTTCAAACGAATTTCCATTCATTTCTAAATGATATCTTGTGGCGGTTAATATAATGGATTTTGTATTACATAAACTAGGTGTCAAGATCAGCTATCTTGGCTGTTTTGTAATTTTTTTTCAAATACCCCCCATTTGGTGGCGCAAGGTACTTCCTTCGCTATAAATATAGTATACAAGAAAAATACAAAAAGCGATATCAAATATTATGTTCCCATTCATGAAATTTGTACACCGTTTGGAACTGTCAAAAAGCAAGAAGAATTCCCCTCTTAGGACAACCAACGAACAGAGACAACACTTTCAACTCAGTCACATATTTATAATAGCTGTTGGTTACAAATGATACCGCTCCATGGTTTGAAGATATAGGCACAGTTCACTGCTAGAAGGTGTTTGTATCTTTAAAAACTTCTCGATTGCTTCGCTGGGGTTCTTTTCAATTCGACAAGGATCTCGGGGGCGGGTGTGGGGAGGCGGAAGGCGTGTTCGCCTAGGCACCCGCCCCGCCTGGCTACGTGCATGATTCACTTCGTGACAATGCTGGCTTGCTTGCTTATAGGGGCACCTCAGGATTGTCTGCTTCTACGATGTACTGCTTACACCACTTCTGACCACCAAGCTCCGAAGGCGTAGTGGGCAAGACACCTTTTGAATAAGGAGCTGTCATGTAAATTTAACCACTCGGGCTGGTCGTTTCTAGGAAACAGCGGGTTTTCCAAAGAAAATACGTCTGGGAATGAAGCTAGGACACGTGCCTTAGGTACCACAGAAGACATCGAAACTTTAGTCTTCGGAACGTAACGATGGAGCAACAGTTCTAGCCCTAATCTCATTGTTGGTGACACGGTCCGGGTAGCTAATGCTTAAGATGCAACGCCAACATCTGACTGAACTCGAACACTTAAAGGCGGGAGCAATCGGCCCCCTTGAGGAGTCACGGTTCGTAAGCACAGACCAGTGCTGGCCGAAATGTAACGTCGTATACCAGTATATACTGATTGTCACGTTTCCTCTTATTTGCATAACACGAAAACGTGATATATAGCTACTTTGACACTTGTCTCTGTCATCTAATAGCTGAGAGCATGTCTCAGATGGTGTTTATGGGAGTGTTACATTGTTTAGTTCGTGTTGAGTTAATAGTCGTGTTTGTCAGATTTCAAATATTAGTATTTTGTATTATTTGTTCCTGTCTAGCCCAATTTAGTCACAGGATTTATTGATTATATTGTTATATTGTTATAAGTTATAACTGAGTAATGTCAAAGAATTAATTGTGCTAAAGCTGGGAGATGTTCCAGAACGTATTATGTAGAAAGCTGGGAGATGTCTCAGAAGGTTGTTGTAATATAGCTGGGAGATTTCCCAGGAAGTCATTGTGTACAGCTGGGAGATGTCCCAGAGCTTGTAGCATTGCAGTTGTGACCTTACCATTACGAGTCAGTTACTTTAAGATGTTGATCTACAAATTAGTTACTCTTAAGTTTATACAGTTTCAAACTATTGTGGGGCATTTAAGTGTTGTTAGTTATTGTTATTAACTTTTCAGTGTTCTATGGTTATATCGTTGTGATTAAATAATTGAATTTAATCGTCTCATGTTAATTGCTGGTTAAAACTATTGCGTCTAATCGTCATACATCGAGCGATTTATAACCCAATTCCATTCAGTGTTTTCATCGATTTCTAAATGGTCCTTCTAGTCCAACTTCGCCAGTGACATTATTTGTTTGGATTCACTTCTCTACATTAGACATCAAATGTAAGTATGCATTACAATCGTGTCAGTTTATAATGTAATTAGTAAAATTAATTAGAGTACATTGTAATTAATAATGTCGTTCAATAGTGTAATTCAGTAGTATAATTACTTCAGGAAGTAATGAAATACAGTATAATTAAGCTTGGCGTTTGTTTGACACTATAAGAGGTATATTGTTACAATTAATCACTTAATCGAAATTCAAAGCGAATTCGAAGGAGGTTCGAACAATATAATATTAAATCTACAGCATGCCTAAAACTCTACTTTTGAGCCAACAGCAACGTGGTGCGTTAAGGGCGAACTTTACTAAGGAGGTAACTAAGGCACAGAATCTTTCAACCATAACTTGCTCTGCAGATTTGGAATTAGCACAGCTTTGTGTTGCCAAGCTTGTCGACTATAGAACGAGATTGACTGTTTTGAATGACGAAATTGTGAGTCAGTATGAAGTAGAAGCCAAAGTCCTGGAGGAGGTCCAGGGATCGTTGCAGGTAGATGATACCATACTAGAGACGGTCACCATTCTAAACGCCAAGATAGATTCCTACAAAACGGGCCAAACACAGCATCCACCGACGTCACCAAATGATAGCACCGCAAACGCGTCGTTCCATTCGTTACAATCGAAACCTGTGTAGTTACCCAAGTTGCAGATGACCAAGTTTAGTGGCGATCCCTTGAAGTGGGATGAGTTTTGGGATAGTTTCAACTCGACAATCCATGAAAACTCTGAGCTATCGTTGATTGACAAGTTCAAGTACTTGAGGAGTTTCCTTTCAGGTGACGCGCTACGAGTAGTATACGGCTACCGGCTAACAGCGGACAACTATACCACTGTTATCGACAACCTGGCGGAACGTTTTGGCAACAAACAAGTGGCGATTTTTGCCCACTTCGAATCGTTATTGGCGTTGCCAACGGTGACACACGAAATTCACAAACTGCAAACTACGTACGACGAATGTGAACGCCATATTCGTAGTCTGATAGCTCAGGGATTGCCAGAGGAAACATTCGGGCAAGTGTTCACGCCCATCATACTGTCGAAGCTACCACTGTATGTGAAAATCGAACTATATCGAAAAAACGGAGCGTCACAGTGGACATTGAATAGTCTTAGAAAGTTGCTCAAGGATGAAATCCGAGCCAGAGATTGGAGTCAACGTACATTCGTGTCAAAGCCGTCCAAAGAGACTACACAAGCTCGTGATCCAAAATTTCGTTCTAATCGATATGACGATCGACGTTCGCTAGCTAACAGTCCTGCATCATTATTGTCAACCACAGATGGTCAATCATCCAAAGTCAATGATAAGAACTGTGCATTTTGTAGTCAACGTCATTTCAGTGACCAGTGTACAGAATGTAAGGACGTGGTTTCACGTCGCAAACAAATGAAAAATCGATGCTTCGCTTGCCTTCGACTAGGCAATGGGATCAAAACGTGTTCCAAGTCGGTTCCTTGTGTATACTGCAAAAGGACTGGACACCATCGAAGTCTGTGTCTTGTGAAGTTTGGTACTAAGTCAAGTGATTCCACGATGACAGCTGCGATGGCAGGGGAGCCTGCAATTCCTGTATCGTCTACAGTATCGACAGCCTTGATATCCCATGGTCAACATGCTATACTGCAGACAGCGTTGGCGTCCATTAAAGAATCAAGGGCAAGGCAAGCTCGTCTACTGTTTGACACTGGTGCATCACGATCATTCATCACTACCAAAGCTGCGCAGTTGATTGGTGCGAAGTATGTAGGCGCTGACCGCATTTTAACTTCGGGTTTCTCAGATAATTCCCGCAGATCAAAGAATTATCAGATTGTTGAATTCGATGTAATCCAAAAGAATGGTTCCAGCAAACGTCTGACAGCGAACGTAACCGACCATATTACGTTGCCCATCCACAAAGCTCCATTGGATACAGCAAATTATCCGGTTGTGCAACAATTGGTATTGGCTGAGCCACTGATCAATGAAACGCAGATGTTAACGGTTGATGTACTGATCGGTGTTGACTACTACTATGACTTCGTGGGTACTGAGCGTGTGCAGTGCTCCGATGGCTTGCGTTTCTTGTCTTCAACGTTAGGATTCATTGCAACTGGATGTATCTCTAGAGATAGCGTAAACAGTAACTGTGTTTCGACATTGTTTGTTGACGCCAGCGCGAATTCAAAATGTGAATTATACAAATTTTGGAGCCTAGAGGATATCGGTGTTAAACGCCCAACTACTACGACAGACGATGAGATGGCGATTCGATTGTTCAACCAGTCTGTAAGTAGAATTGATGAACGATATCACGTTTCCTGGCCAATGAAGCCGGATGCTCATAAACTACCTGAAAATAAGGTTTTGGCTGTATGTCGTCTGCGATCATTGCTGAAGCGATTATCTTCAGATGATCATTTGTTTGCCAGCTACACTGCAGTGTTGGAAGATCAACTTGCTAAAGGTATCATCGAAACTGTGCCTGACGATGAACAGAGTGACGACCAGGAGTTGCGTCATTACCTACCTCACCATCATATATTAACCCCAGGAAAATCAACAACGAAATTAAGGATTGTATACGACGCATCTGCTAAATCTAGCAAACTTAGCCGAAGTTTGAACGATTGTATGTATCGTGGTCCAGTTCTCTTAGACAATCTGTGCGGTATGGTGATGAGATTCCGTCTCCACAAAGTTGCCCTGGTCAGTGACATTGAAAAGGCATTTTTGCAGATTGGGTTGCATGCTAACTCACGTGATTTGACCAGATTTTTTTGGGTTAACGACCCAAAGAAAGCTGTCAGTGGCAATAATTTGGTGGTTTATCGTTTCACCAGAGTATCATTCGGAGTCGTAGCGAGCCCATTCTTGCTTGGCGGAGTGGTTCAGCATTTACTCCAAAATTCTGATTGTGACGCAACAAAATTGATCCAAGGCAACATTTATGTAGATAACATCATTGGTGGTGTGGATTCTTTGGCGTCAGCGAAGACGTTCTACTATGAAGCGAAGAATTTGTTCAATTCGGCATCTATGAATCTTCGCGAATGGTATAGCAATTGTGAAGAGTTCATCAACGAAATTGACGCCAAGGATAGAGGATGCTCTGATACACCAAAAGTGCTCGGTTTACAGTGGGATACCTGTTCAGATACGCTCTCCTGTTCCACATTTGACGCTAACTTCAACGGAGTGTATACAAAACGATTGGTGCTCAAGTGTTTGGCAAGTATTTTCGATCCGTGCGGCTTCTTCTCCCCCGTGACTGTGGTGGCGAAGCTGTTGAACCAACGATTATGGGTCGATAAATACGATTGGGACACTGAGTTAGTTCCGGAGCATGCTAAGGTGTGGAGTGATTGCGCCCCAAATCTTCTGAAAATTCCTGATCACAAGCTAAAACGTTGCGTATTATTGCCATATCGTTCAAATTCAGATAATGTGAAGTTGCAGTTGCATTGTTTTTGTGATGCTTCAGCATCAGCATATGCGGCAGTTGTCTTTCTTCGTCAATGCTGTCATGATTACACAAAGGTAGACGTGGTGTTTACGAAGACACGTGTGGCACCAGTTAAAGGACTGTCCATACCAAGATTAGAATTAATGGCATTGTTGATAGGAACCCGATTGATACAATTTGTCGCCAAGGAACTCAGAAGGTCGATTGAGGAAAAGTTTGTCTGGTCAGACTCACAATGTGTGCTACACTGGCAAAGAAAAGCTTCAATCTCCACACCGTTCGTTAAAAACCGGATAAACGAAATCAACAGTTACGATAACATTAAATTTCGCTATGTCCCAACAGCCGACAATCCAGCAGATCTCTCTTCCCGAGGATGTTCCATTGCTGAACTAATCGAATCACAAGTGTGGTGGAACGGTCCATCGTGGTTGATTAAAAATGAGTCATTTTGGCCAAAGGGTATAGATGAATTGAATATGATGATGTGCGATGTCGCCGATTGTGATCAAGATCCTGAATCTGCGTCTGTCACCAGCATCAATGATACGTCACCACAGCCGAATCTACTTGTGATTGAAAAATTTTACAAATTATCAAAACTTTTGAGGGTAACTGCTTGGATAATGCGATTTGTTCGAAATTGTCGTCACGCTGATCATCGCACGTCCGGACTGGGTGCAGATGAATTGTTGAGTGCACGAACATTTTGGGAACGCCAGGTTCAAAAGGAGTCATTTTCAGAAATACTTACGAGTAGCAGTAGCTCTAAGATAACGAGGAAATACCGTTCCCTGAATCCCTATATTGATGATGCTGGCATTATCAGGTATAGCGGCAGATTGCAGTTTTCTGGCGTAGATTACGAAACTAACAATCCAAAATTACTTCCAAAGCGACATCAATTTACGACACTACTAATTGAGGACGTAAATAGACGTTTATACCACGCGGGTATTTCGCATACGTTGTCGCAAATTCCCATGAATATTGGATAGTATCGGGACGGTCTGAGGTGAAACGCGTCATAAAGTCGTGTATTAAGTGTCGAATTGTCGGTGGCGGGCCGTTCAAAGGTCCGGCTACGCCTCCTTTGCCCGACTTTCGGGTTTCCCAGTCTAAAGCCTTTTCTTGTGTTGGGATAGACTATGTCGGACCGTTGGTTATTAAACCCAAATCGCTTCCACAGCCACAGAAAGTTTGGGTGTGTCTTTACACCTGCGCTGTCATACGCGCAATACACCTTGAAGTAGTAGAAAATCTGACCACGGAACAATTTCTTTTATCCTTTCGACGATTTGTAGCAATCCACGGCCAGCCAAGATTGATCATTTCGGACAACGCCCAACACTTTACAGCAACAAGCAAAATGTTGCAAAATTTATGGTGTAACATTATTAATGATCCTAAATTTTCTGATTTCATGTCAATACATGGAATTGAATGGAAATTTATCACGGAGTTGTCACCTTGGATGGGTGGCTTCTATGAGCGTATGGTTGGAATTGTTAAATCGGCGCTGAAGAAGTCGTTTGATTCACGTTCCATGTCATTTGTCGAACTCCAAACAGTTATTGCTGAAGTCTCTTCCTTCGTAAACTCACGTCCTCTGGTGTATGTGGAGGATGAAGTATCACTACCGCCGATAACTCCGTCCCATTTTTTGGGTGGCCCGAAGTCACTTTTACCGCATTTCAACTTAAAAAATTCTAAAGTCAATGTTAGTAATGTGACAGCAGAGCAAATAATCTTGAGTTGGAAGCGAATCCAGGGGATTCTGGAACAATTTTGGCGTAAATGGCGTGACCAATATCTATTAGAGCTTCGATCAGCAGAACAATTTCGAAAACAGCACAACAGGAGCACATTTTTACCATCTGTAGGAACTGTAGTAATCGTGAAAGATGGGGGTCCACGTAATACTTGGAAACTAGCAAAAATTGCAGAATTGTACTACGGAACTGATGGCCGATGTCGATCCCTTCGTCTACAATTATCCAATAAAAGGTTTATCAATCGACCACTCAGATTAGTTTTTCCTATTGAGATGAGAATTCCTGAGGTGGGGAGGGCTTCTGATGATAAATCAGTAGCGAAACAATCATCCAAGGATGTTGAAGCAAAGACAGCGACCATTGATAATAGTGACAGAGACAGCAACAGTGACTCGGACTGTTCTGAGGAGTATTAGCTCGTATTAGTGCGGAAATAGAATGGGTACGAAGGGTACTCAATTGCTAGCTAAACAAAATTGTGTTCAGTACAAGTGGTACTCGTATTTGATTCTTAATGTATGTGCTATGATTGACGAGCTTAATAAACATTTCAGAATGCGGAGGTATTATATCCATCAAGAGTCGCCGCTATCGCCGTATTATCAACTCGATCCCCCGTTGCTGTTCGTGGATCGACCATTGGCTACCGTGGAAACAATTCGGAATTACGTCATTCTGCAACAAATGAACCTCGGCAATGTTGCAGACGAACTGGCAAACGACCAATCTATAGCAGCTATGGCACCTAATATTTGGAATTGGCTTCGACAACGCAGAGTTCGATTGGGGGCAGAATGGATTCTTTACTCGCAACAACTTATTTCGGACATCCTAATTGAGTTAGTGAAGCCACAAACTCCCAGTAACTTGTTTCGCGATACGTTTCTGTCTATTATCAAGGCGTATCCCAATCCGTCCGAACTGAGATTTGTATTGTGCTCTGCGAATAAAGAGATGGTTATGTCGTCTGGTTACCGGGCTCCCAGTGATCCCTCTGCTGAAGTATCATGGTTTCCCGGTTTTAATGTCTACGGGCACTGTCTTGACGACTTGGTTCAACGTCACATCCACAACTATTGGGATGTCAATTTTGGCAGCGGCCCCGACTACCTGCATCGATGGTTAAGCAGCAATCCTCGCTATACTAAAACTGTGCTTTGGTTGTCAGATAGCATCGGTCGAAATATAGATAGCATCGCCGGCGGCCATTTTTTTGCTATCAGTGGTGGCCTGTACCACGACATTGTTGAATTGGTTCGTCAATTCCGGCTTAACCTGTTGGATTTTAAGTTGGTGATTGTCCACTGTGGTGTGAACAATGCCCAGCGTGATGTCACCAGTCGTCGCGACTCCTTTGAAACCCTTCGCCGTTTTCTCGTCAATCAGCCGAATGGTCCCACAATCGTCTTCTCGACTGCTATTCCTCATCCGACGGTACCGGATATAATCGATCACTCCAAGTATGTCGAAGAAAGATTGGAAGGTAGCGGTGTTCGTTGCATCAATTGGTCAACCTCGCAAACTGGTTCTGTGTTTCGTGGCACTACCCCTGGTACGATTAATGAGAAGTTATTCGACGAATGGGACAAGTTTCATCTCAGCCACATCGGGCTCCGACATGTTATCCAGAGAATTGCCATCGAAGCTCCGGTATTTAAGCTAGTTGCTATTAAATTGTCTAAGCACTCGCTGGTGTACCGACGGGACCGAGAGGGACGGTTTGTGCGGTAGGACGGACATGTCGTCTCGGGAGTGTCACGTTTCCTCTTATTTGCATAACACGAAAACGTGATATATAGCTACTTTGACACTTGTCTATGACATCTAATAGCTGAGAGCATGTCTCAGATGGTGTTTATAGGAGTGTTACATTGTTTAGTTCGTGTTGAGTTAATAGTTGTGTTTGTCAGATGTCAAATATTAGTATTTTGTATTATTTGTTCCTGTCTAGCCCAATTTAGTAACAGGATTTATTGATTATATTGTTATATTGTTATAAGTTATAACTGAGTAATGTCAAAGAATTAATTGTGCTAAAGCTGGGAGATGTTCCAGAACGTATTATGTAGAAAGCTGGGAGATGTCTCAGAAGGTTATTGTAATATAGCTGGAGTTTCCCAGGAAGTCATTGTGTACAGCTGGGAGATGTCCCAGGGCTTGTAGCATTGCAGTTGTGACCTTACCATTACGAGTCAGTTACTTTAAGATGTTGATCTACAAATTAGTTACTCTTAAGTTTATACAGTTTCAAAGTATTGTGGGGCATTTAAGTGTTGTTAGTTATTGTTATTAACTTTTCAGTGTTCTATGGTTATATCGTTGTGATTAAATAATTGAATTTAATCGTCTCATGTTAATTGCTGGTTAAAACTATTGCGTCTAATCGTCATACATCGAGCGATTTATAACCCAATTCCATTCAGTGTTTTCATCGATTTCTAAATCTAGTTCTAAATCTAAATCTGTTGGTTACAAATGATACCGCTCCATGGTTTCAAGATATAGGCACAGTTCACTGCTAGAAGGTGTTTGTATCTTTAAAAACTTCTCGATTGCTTCGCTAGGGTTCTTTTCAATTCGACAAGGATCTCGGGGGCGGGGGTGGGGAGGCGGAAGGCGTGTTCGCCTAGGCACCCGCCCCGCCTGGCTACGTGCATGATTCACTTCGTGACAATGCTGGCTTACTTGCTTATAGGGGCACATCGGGATTGCCTGCTTCTACGATGTAGTGCTTACACCACTTCTGACCACCAAGCTCCGAAGGCGTAGTGGGCAAGACTCCTTTTGAATAAGGCGCTGTCATGTAAATTTAACCACTCGGGCTGGTCGTTTCTTGGAAACAGCGGGTTTTCCAAAGAAAATACGTCTGGGAATGTAGCTAGGACACGTGCCTTAGGTACCACAGAAGACATCGAAACTAGTCTTCGGAACGTAACGATGGAGCAACAGTTCTAGCCCTAATCTCATTGTTGGTGACACGGTCCGGGTAGCTAATGCTTAAGATGCAACGCCAACATCTGACTGAACTCGAACACTTAAAGGCGGGAGCAATCGGCCCCCTTGAGGAGTCACGGTTCGTAAGCACAGACCAGTGCTGGCCGAAATGTAACGTCGTATACCAGTATATACTGATTGCTGATCCCGGGGTGTTTTTTTTTGTTTTTTTTTTTTTTTTTGTTTTTGGGGGGTGGGGGGGTGTGTGGGAGGCCCGGGGGGGCACCAAGTGTTTCTGGACGGGCACAAAATCCGAGCTGGAGGGGTACCAAGGCTTTTTGAAGGGGCACAAGTTATCTGTAAATTCGAACTGGGAGGGCGGGGGCGCCGAACCAAACTGGGGGCATGGCCCTCCGTGACTCCCCCTGGCGACGCCCCTGTGATATAAGCGTCTGATAATGCAAATTTGAAAGTATAAAAACAAATACATAAAGTGCAACAACAATAACATTAAGGAAATCATTATTATAAATTACATTATATGGTACATGATGTGTAACAAATTTTTTATAATGGAAAATTACATTGTAAAATAGATAACAATCTTATATTACTTTTGTGTTTAAAAAGAAATATATATTTCTAGAGCAGCGGTTAGAGGCATGTCCTGTGTTACATATTGTCGCAGAAATTATTGACAATTTCACCTGTTTCATACGGTACATATGACCGGATACCAGGATAAAATAACAAATACGAAGGACTTTGATTTGACAATATTGGCCAGGATCGGAACCCTGCCTCACTCATTTACACATTTTTTTCTGAAAATACGAAGGACTCTGACCTGACGATATCGTCCGGGATCGGAACCCTGGTTCACTCATTTACACATTTTTTCTGAAAATACGAAGAACTTTGATGAAAATTTTGCACGATCAATCGTTGAGTTGAGCGTATACCGGGATGTGATAGGGAATGAAGTGAAGCGAGCGCCGAAACTGCTCGGAAAAGAACGGCCGTGGGACGTCGGTTGAAACGTCGCAGAGGATGGGACGGCCTGCGATCGGAACAGAAACCCACTTCAGTTAACAGGAGGAGTCATTCCACGTGGCTTGAGATCCAAAATCGCTGCTTGCTTAAACGTCGTCCAGTGTTGATAGTCGATGGTCGTTGTAGACGCGTTGATCCGGAACAGAGCATCAGCTGCGTTGTTCTCGGCTCCGCTGAAGTGCCTGGATGTCGTCAATGAATTCAGCGATGACCGAGAGATGTCGGACTTCTCTGGCCGATTGCCGCTCAGGACAGCTTTGTAGGGCAAAGGTGAGCAGCTTGTGATCGGTAAGAACGAAGAAATGACGTCCTTCGACGAAATGTCGGAAATGTCGAATCGCAGAGTATATGGCACGTAACTCTAGACCAAATGGTCTGCACCGGGTTTCAGTGGGATACAGCTTCTTTGAGAAGAACGACAGTGGTTCCCATCCACCACAGTTATATTGTTTAAACACGGCTACAATAGCGACGTTTGTTGCCTCCACAACAATGTTGACGGGAGCTTCCGGTAGCGGGTGTCGTGATAAAAAACATCTTCGGAAGCTTCGAAAACCGCAGCTGCCGTGTCGGTATACTTCGAGGTTTTTGTCGCCTTCGAATCGCAAAGTAACGTCATCATTGGCATCGCAGCCCTCGCGCACCGGGGAATGAAGCAATGGTAGTAGTTGAGAATTCACAGGAATTCTTGCAGCTTCTTGCTGGATTGGGGTCGAGAAAAATCGCGGATTGACCGCACCTTTGACTGCAGCGGATAGATGCCTTTTGAGACGACGCGATGACCAAGGAAGTGAAGCTCTGACACCTCGAACTTGTCTTGTTCACGTTTATCTTGATGCTATATTTCTCTAGACGTTCGAACAGCAGCTCCAGATGTCGCCGGAAACTCTTCAATGTTGTTTCTCGGCACCAAGATGTCGTCGAACTAGGCATAGCAGAAGCCCAGCCGACGGATGACCTCGTCGATGAAGTGCTGGAAGGTTTCAGATTCACGGCGCAGTTCGAACGGCATTGGGATGTATTTGTATAGACCGAAGGGCGTGACAATTGCAGATTTCGCTACGTCATCGGGTGCCACGGGGATCTGGTGGCAGGCTCAGACCAGGTCGATCTTCGAGAAAATACGGTTGCCAGCGATCATTACCGGAATGTCCTTGACATGAAGAACGGGATATTGATCGGGGACGGCTGCGTTGTTGAGCGCTCTGTAGTCACCGCACGTTCGTTAGTCTCCATTGTTCTTTGGAACCATATGGAGGGCCGACGAGCAACAGCTGGAGAACGGTCCAATGATTCCAAGCTCGATCATGTGATCAAACTCACCTTTGATGGCCTTGACTTTGTGTGGAGGCACACGTTAAGGTCGGCTGTGCACAGGTGGGCCTCTTGTTTCGATGTGGTGCGTGACGTTGTGCCGAAGTTCGTCGGCAATTGATGTTGGTCTGTGATCCGAGGGTACTTGCTCAGCAGCTGCTTGAAATACTATGATTGACCAGGGAAGGAGACTGTTAGAAAACGAAAAAAACAAAAACGCAACGTTAGGACGAAATAAACATAACGATGAAGTCAATGAGCGTATAAAGCTGGTCAACGATGAAGGAACGTAAAAAACATCGGGTTCACCGATGTAGCACTTGGTTGTGTTGCAAGAAGTCGATTGAACTACCATAGTTTATTGTAAAAATGTACAACTTATATATACGGAGCTTATTTGTTTAATTATATAACAAATAGCGGGAGCGTATGGGATTGCATCACATTGTTTCGTGAAATGTTGCAACAGAATGTAATCAGCATTTATAATAAGTCACGTGAGCACGACATGTTCATTATTAGGACGCCACAGGATTATTTCAAGCATCTCCATTTGATGCTGAACAGGTGAGATTGCATTAATCATCGTAACTAATCAACTAATCAACGTAAACTCAAATTTTTCAAATTTTCAAGCAGGTGTGCAGACTTTCGTTCAATATTCGTATCATAAAAGAGCTGACTTTGCATACTTACTTAATTCACCTCAATCTATTAATGAAAGAGGTTTTGAGAGAAAATAAAATCTAATATTAAATGTTAGTTGATCAATTTTCGTATCATAAAAGAGCTGACTTTGGATACTTACTTAATTCACCTCAATCTATTAATGAAAGAGGTTTTAAAAGAAAATAAAATCTAATATTAAATGTTAGTTGTTCAATATTCGTATCATAAAAGAGCTGACTTTGCATACTTACTTAATTCACCTCAATCTATTAATGAAAGAGGTTTTGAGAGAAAATAAAATCTAATATTAAATGTTAGTTGTTCAATTTTCGTATCATAAAAGAGCTGACTTTGGATACTTACTTAATTCACCTCAATCTATTAATGAAAGAGGTTTTAAAAGAAAATAAAATCTAATATTAAATGTTAGTTGTTCAATTTTCGTATCATAAAAGAGCTGACTTTGGATACTTACTTAATTCACCTCAATCTATTAATGAAAGAGGTTTTAAGAGAAAATAAAATCTAATATTAAATGTTAGTTGTTCAATATTCGTATCATAAAAGAGCTGACTTTGCATACTTACTTAATTCACCTCAATCTATTAATGAAAGAGGTTTTAAAAGAAAATAAAATCTAATATTAAATGTTAGTTGTTCAATATTCGTATCATAAAAGAGCTGACTTTGCATACTTACTTAATTCACCTCAATCGATTAATGAAAGAGGTTTTAAAAGAAAATAAAATCTAATATTAAATGTTAGTTGTTCAATATTCGTATCATAAAAGAGCTGACTTTGCATACTTACTTAATTCACCTCAATCTATTAATGAAAGAGGTTTTAAAAGAAAATAAAATCTAATATTAAATGTTAGTTGTTCAATATTCGTATCATAAAAGAGCTGACTTTGCATACTTACTTAATTCACCTCAATCTATTAATGAAAGAGGTTTTAAAAGAAAATAAAATCTAATATTAAATGTTAGTTGTTTAAATGTGAAATTTGATTATGGATGAACCGATTTCGCACAAATGTTAATAAACTTCATCAACTGCAAAACTATTAGGGGGAAAATTTTTCAATAAATTTTCTCAAGGTGTTTACATAGAAACTATAATTTTGAAAATTTTCAGGTGTTTAAATACATAATGGACCTAGTAAAAATTTCCGGGTACTAATCGTTTAGCACAGGGAAAGTTTGTAGGTCTTAATAAATTGCACGCACTCAGTAAATTTATAATTGAAATAAATACAGAGAATTTCATCTCACTACCGTTTATAAAGGTTGAACAGCTATTATAACATACTATATATATGATCGTAGTAGGTATCTTTTTAATGTCACTCTAGTACTACGTTCTAATAATGAACGAGAAGTTAATACCAGCCATTTAAATCAAACGTGAAACCAAGTGTTAATATCCGAATAAATATACTTTTATAATAGTATTTCTACTTGTGTTGCTAAAATCTTTCGGATTATATACTATTATTATCCAGCGATTAGATATTTTCTTGTTTGTATAATAGTTTGAATAATTTACTATTTTATAATTCAATCTATAAAAATTCTGCGGTAATCGCCGATAATTTGTTGATGGTTCTACTTAATGGTCCTCAACCTTAACCGCAATGGTCGATTTAGGTGTAGTGACGGAGCCCGATTTTTGAATTTTTTCCCGTTGGAAAAGTTATGGGGCAAAATGACGTCATTTTGGCCCATTTTTCGGGCAACCCCTCCAGTTTTTGCGACTTTTCTCAATAAGTAAACGAGGTATCTGCAAACTGAAAGGCCTATTCCATGTAGCTTTACCAGAGCTTTTCAATGATATATAACAAGTTTTTCAACTACTTCCAAATCTGTAGTCTATAAGCTTATAGTTGGCGCCAAATTTCATATTTGGTGAAAAGTCGTGCTAAATGTGTGTTTTTGTTGCTTTTAGTGTCTTATGGGGTTTTCTGGGCCAACAAGCTCATTGCGAGTGTCAAAAATATTGCGTGGCAAATATTTTTCACACTTATGCTTCATACTTGGTATGAAAAATGAGATTTTTCTCAAGTGTCGGTTTGAATTCTTTAACGTTCTTTTCACGGTCAATTTAGAGTTTTATTGAATTACAGCTATTAGCAAGGTTTCATTATTAAAATATTTGTAGAAGAGTATGACACGCGGTATTTTGCCTTATCCATTTGATGTTCTCGTTTTTTTCTGCTTACCCCGACAAGAATACCAGGGGTACCCTACTTCCAGGTTCTTTGGCGGGGGAGGGTGTATCGGCTTGCCCTAAGGTTCCTTGAGGGGGTAGCAACGCTCGGGTCGCCAATAACCTATTATATTCGGGCAGGACCAGCAATCATCGGAGACGCTAACTGCTGTTTTAATCTGATTGATTGTTCATCACCTGGCAGCTGCTACCCTTCCCAAAGTATCTTAGGGGAGGGGTAAAAGATACCTCCAAAGAAGCTTGGTTGGGCACCTCTCGGAATACTTTGGGAGCGGGTAAGCCGATAACCGACCACATTATCAGATAAGGCAAAGTACATTAATATAACCGAGTATCATACTCTTCTGAGAAATTATATATTTCTTACTCTTAGCATTCTTAAGCCAGTTCAACAACTGCACATGGCATCGACTATTATTCAGCCAGTTCAACAACTGCACATGGCTTCGAAAACCATATTTTCGATTAAAACAATACCGAAACTTCAACTCTGACCTACAAATTTCTCACTCCTAAATCGGTCGATCCTTGCGATCATTGATTGCAGCAGCATTTCCAAGTGCAACTTTCAACAGCTAACTTAGTAAGTACAACGGAAAAACAGTGATTTATTGTTGAAAGTTGACACATAGTGCAGAAAACTGTGCAGTATCGTGTAATTTTTGGAGATACGTTTTTACAATTGTTACAAATCCAACCCTCCAAGGGAAGCATCTAGTTTATTAATGTTGTAGCTGTTAACAAACACATTTTAACAAACACACTTGTAAGCACATATTTTTGAACATTCTTAAAAATTTCAATTCTACATTTCATGTTATTGTGTGAGCTCATAATTTGACTAAATAGAGCTAAAATTTCGCAAAGGAACAACCAGCAACGGCAACCGCGTTCAGCATTTACAGGTGAGACGTGTCTGTTAAGAAAGAACTGGTTATGATTGTATACAAATGAACCTTTATAAATAAAGTAATCTAGATTAAAACTGAATTTATATCGATTATATAGTATAATATGCTTGTTAGAATATAATATAATATCTTGTTAGAAAAACATATACTCCGTGGAAAATATAAAAGTTTTAAATTAATATACCTAAAGTTTAAAAATGTAGATTTCTGCTTTTTAACACGACTGAAATTACAACAACTATAAACACAGTTTTAAAATGACAAACAGTAAATCAAATTCAACGCTTCTGAGGTAGAAATCTTCATGTAAACATATTAAATAGAATAAATAGGCAGAACTAAGTGATTAAATGTATGCGCATACGAAATAATCATTAAATTTGTCCGAGGTTCGTCGACTTGAGGTGGAAGACCGTTCCAACGTGGTGGGTGGTGCTCAACGCTGGATACTGCAGGGGCACCCAATAATTTTTTGAACTTTCTCGGGCTTCTTTCATGCCGTGATTTTGGTCATCATTGCCGCAATTTTAAGCGCGCCTTACATGCTTTGGAGGGCGTCCTTCAGGAGTGTTATGGCGCAGCAGGAGGGGATCTGACCCTTAGTGGGAACGGTAACCATGCCGCTTCACTATTAATACCTATGGCTTAAACGTAAAAAAACTAAATGTTTAAATAGTAAAATCTGGCTAGAAACGTTATAAGTAATAATATTAATACGACATTTATAAAGATCCTTTTTTATAAAAGTAATTTATAAAAAATTATAATTTATAAAGTGCCTTCCGACGAAAAAACCATATTCAAAAGAAACAGATGCATACGAAAGAACAGAGATATACATAAAAGATATGATCGAAAGTATATTTAGTCGGGATATTACTTAAAAAAAGATTCTTCGCTATCGAAAAACACAATTCATAATGAAAAACCTGTTGCTCATTGAAAAGATTATACAGACAAAATCAATTAAAAAACACATAAATTAAAATATAAAAATCATTTCAAAATTAGATTAGCAATTATAAATAACAATTAGATATTATATAAATGAAAAATATGAAACAAGAATCATAAATAGAAATATAGTAATGAAATCTATATAAAATATAATATACACATAAGTGTAGGTCTTAATGCCATTATAACGACGGTCGGTAAGCTATCTATCATGTGAGATTCGTTTTAATGGCCCTAATACTCACCTTTGATCAACAAATAAATAATCCTATTATTCCCCTAACGAATTTGTTTATCGTCCAATGTTTGCAAAACTCAAGCCGGTATCTCGGATCGAACTTGGTTTTTACGAGAGAAAACGGTGTACGCAAACTACTGAGCTATCTAGGAGCTGCTGCTCGGTTGTTAATACATGAAACCATGCAAATAGTACAAATATTGCTTTGATTTTGTAACAACGACACGATCTATTGTTACATATATGTACATCTTTTTTGTAACAACGGTTTCGACAAATACATGTTACAAACAATGTGCAGTAAGATGCGAGAACGGTCCGCAAATTTTAGGCCCGGTCCGGCCAATTAGAAATTAAGATCGGTGCGACCCGGGCCAGAGCTGAAAAATTTCGGCCCAGTTTGGCCCGTTTGCAATAGGTATGCTCAATGTAAAACATATGGGTGAAATAACGATAAAAACCATATATAAAATGAGCCAGACAAGAAATTCATAAAACGAACCCAAGGCTATCGAACTGTGTACTAATCGTTCGGTCTTTGACCAAGGTAAGATTAACCAGTGTTTAATATCGTAAAAATTAAAAACTTGCTATTATAGAAATCCCGCGATGCGGAAGGTTTGCCACATATTTACCGGCTATCAGGTAGACCTTGATAACCTGTCTACGCAGTCTGTAATGATCACGGTCTGTACCAGACGCCTGCAGATAGTTGTCGAGATAATTTTAGAACGAAGGATTTGCCTGGGTCGTTGTGGTAGTAACAACACATCTAGAATCCTAAATTAAGTAACAATGAGAAATTTTTAGGAGAAGCGCTCCAATTGTGTACTTTGTCATGCACATCATTAGGAAAACAAAAGTGTGAAGCTGAAGTAAATAACTCCAATATCGCCGCTATCGTAGATAAGCTAGCGAGCGGATTTTTAGAATTTCGGCTATTAGGTTGCTAATTAACGTAACGGTGATAAATCGTCATGCGTGAGTTCACTTTAGATGCGTACACTTCGATTGTTCTTTTGTCAAATCAGTTCGGGATAGTAAAACTGATGATTGCACACAAATCGCGACTTTTCCGTATGTACGGGAACAAAGATTTGCGATACATTTGATAAAGATACATTTGATATTGATACACAATACGTGTACGCTTGTCAAAAAACAACAAGCAACACGTAAGAGTTGTTGGCAGACTCTATTTTGCCGCTTAGCATGGTTTTTTGACCGCGTACACAGAAACAGTGAACAGTCCACACATAGACAGCGAACATAGCTGTCCGACTCAGCATGTCATGTGTTGTACGTGGCCAACCGTGCGAAATGGAATAATGTGAACGTACGCAGATGTTGTTTGCACATTACAGGGCCCTTGTTCGTGCTCATGTAAACACTAATACCTACGGCATAAATGTGAACAAGAACGATTCAGTTTGTAATTTGGACAAAACAACAACCGTGGTGTGCACAACTAAAGTGGACTCACGCAGTAGGAGATCCGAACCAACTGTGAATTCTCAAAACCGAAGCTGCTAATTTTTGACATTGCGGATTGCTCTTAATTCTGTTCCGTTCTCTCTAAAGTTGTTGGCCATCATTGAATAAAATGAGTTATACATGAGTATGCCATGAGTGTGAGACCCTTCTACAAAATTATCTTTATGGACTATTGGTATAATTAAGAGTCGAAGATGGTCAACTCTGCCA